>PVKS010028537.1:0-26426 GCA_004027875.1 Aplodontia rufa
CAATTTGCAGTCCCACCAGCAGTGTGACAGTGTTCCTCTTTTCCCACAGCCCCTCCAGCATCTTTTGTTGTTCGAATTTTTCATTTTTGCCACTCTAACAGGAGTGAGGTGGAATCTCTTTGAAATTTTGATTTGCCTTTCCCTTATAGCTAATGATGTAGAGCATTTTCTCATATATTTATGGGCTTTCTGGACTTCTTCTGGTGAGAAGTTTCTTTGTAGATCCATAGCTCATTTATTGATTGGATTATTTGTGGTTTTGATGTTTAGCTTTTTTAGTTCCTTGTATATTCTGGATATTAGCCCTCTGTCTGAGGTGTAGCAGGCAAAGATTTTTGGATCTCTCTTGACATTCCTGACTAATTCTTCAGCTGTGCAAAAGCTTTTTAGTTTAATTGCATCCTATTCATTTATTCTTGAC
Organism: Aplodontia rufa; assembly: GCA_004027875.1. Taxonomy (NCBI): domain Eukaryota; kingdom Metazoa; phylum Chordata; class Mammalia; order Rodentia; family Aplodontiidae; genus Aplodontia; species Aplodontia rufa. The sequence goes on from PVKS010028537.1 coordinate 422, forward strand.
TTTACTGCTTGCACCATAGGAGTTTTGTTAAGGAAGGTGGCGCTGACCCCTATGTCCTATAGTGTTGATCCTACTTCTTTTTTTCAAGTAAATTTAAAGTTACTGGCATAATATCCAGATCTTTGAACCATTTTGATTTAATTTTAGTGCAGGGTGAAAGGTAAGGCTCTGTCACTGTTCTTAAGGCTTAGCTCAAACACCACTTCCTTAACAGATATTTGGTTCAGGAAAATTATTGTAGAGTATAAAGTATACTATTGAATACTTCAGTAACTTAAAATATTATGACACACAGGGTATGGAAGTACGTTAGGCAGAATACACTTTCTACTCAATGAAGAGAAGTAATCGTGCTCTCTCACCCTGGTTCTTACTTCTGTGGAGAGGAAGTGATGCCAGGCTTACCACTCACCAGAAATACCTGGTTATTGACTCTGTGAATATCTCTAATCTCTGGTTTTGCTAACCTTAATGAGCCCTGATACTTATGTGAATATGATTAAAAACAAACCTATTTTTAACCTTCCTCAGGTTTAATTTAGAATTTAATTAATAATGGTAAATATTGCCAAATTTTTTTGCTGAAGGCACAAAAAAAGGAGAATTTATTCTCCAAGCAAAACGTGATTTGTGTTGTCTTTTTTTTTTTTTTTAAGAGAGAGGGACAGTGAGAGACAGAGAAACAGAGAATCAATTTTTATTTAGTTTTTCATGTGGCTTTTGTTGCTCTGAAACTTCTTTGTGTACATAGTGCTGGGGTTCAAACTCAGGTACTTGTGCATGCCAGGCAGGCACCATAACTGCCAAGCCACTGCTCCAGCTCCATTTGTAATATCTTTTAACTACCAAAAAGCATTTCCACATCTGTCATTTCATCCTTACTACGAATTCACAAGAATTTTTTTTCAAATGGGCTTTAAGTGACCTGGAATGAGAAATAGAGAACTACAATTAGCTTTTTCCATTTTGTAGGTACTGGTTGGCCACCCGAGATCCTTATACTGGGACTGTATACCAATCATTACCAGTTGTGAATAATTTAAGAAAGGTATTATTCCAGGAACCTGAGGTTAGATTAACTATCTCCTCTCCTTCCTGTGTGACCCTTTTTGTTATTGTTCATCAGATATTATTGAATTCAATGTGGGGAGATCATGAACTGGCATCAGTCTTAGCTTGCTCTGTCACTATCCATGTATTCATGAATGTGTAACAATGATTCCCCTGATATGTAAGACTATGTTGAATGAATAAAAAAAATTATGGGTAGAGGAAGTAAGACATAGAAAGGAGAAGGTGTAATTACAGATTTAGGAAAATAAAATATAAGCCAGAAAGTATGTAAATTACTTTCTGAAGGAAAGACTTGGAAGAGTACTATCAGCTTTCCTCAGAACTATGTGTAGTTATCTGGGCATTTTATCACATTTGGGAAAGAAAAATAATCCCTCTGACACTCTATACTCTATGCTGCTACACTATGAAGAATGAAATAATTGGTTATTAAAGAAAAAATATTTTAAGAAGATTCAAGAATATATCTATTTATATAGATTATCTATCATATATTAATTAAATACCTATTATATGTCAGATTCTGAGGGTACAGTGATGAAGAATACAGCAAGGACCTTTTTAGACCAGCAAGTGTCATAAAATAGTAATGACCATTTATTAAATGCTTACATTGCATAGAATTTATTTATAGATGACATTACTCAATCTTCACAACAAACCCAAGATATGGTTATTATTATCACTTTGTAGATATTGCAACTAAGTACAGAGAGATTAAGTAAGTTGTCTAGGGTTCCATAGCTGGAAAATGGCTAAACTGAAATTTGATCCCAGTAGCAAGCTAAAATATTTTCCCTTGACCTCTCATCTCTTCAAATAGTATTTCTATATTTCCTTGGGGAACATTTTATTGATTCCATCCAGTATGTTAGATGTGTAGCAGTTTCTGTGGATATCCTGGTGTTTAAAATTGACTACAAAGATAGAGGCCAATAGACAATCTGGAAATGGCATGATACGTGGTAGCTGAGGTCGCCTCTTGTAAGAATCCCTACCTGATTTGAACCTTGATAAATGTGTAGGGGTCAATCAAGAAAAATGACTTCCAGGCAAAAGAAGTGACGTGTGTCACACTCTCATATCTTTATTTTTCACTATTTGTTCATTACTATAGTCTTTTCTCTATGGCTGTCTTGTCAGCCACAGCACAAGGTTGAAAGAATTAAACAGATGGTTAACTAAAATCCTACGTTACTCCCCAAAGAACTGAACATCTAGCTACTCCTTTTTCATCTCAAATATGCTTTTAAACACAGACTTTGCATTTTATTGTTTAATTATCATTTAATAAGTATTCATTGAGCATCTACTATTTGCTTAGTATTATTCTAGGTGATAGGGATAGGCTGAATGTAATAAAAAAGAAAATGATTCCTTCTCTCAAGAAATTTATAATGTAGAAGGAAAAAACAATTTGGAATTTATATTCTAGGTATTGTACAATTCTATTAGCCTGTTGTTTTATTAGTCAACCAATGGCAGGATGTAATATTTTTCAGAATAGAAAGTCACAAACTAATTTATTTAATGGCTTGATAGACACCAGACACATTGTCCAACTGGCACTCCCAGCTCTGCCAGTCTGATGACCTCTCAAGAAAGGAAATGAAGTCACTGAAGCATGACTTGTTCTTTGTGAGTCCATGCTGACTTGGAATGGTCACTGCTTCCCTTTTTTACAACTCCTTTTCTTATTTTAGGTATTCAGCATCTAACTTTTTTTCCTGTTTTGGTGTTGGAATCAAACCCAGAGTCTCCTACGTGCTAAGCAAATGCTACATCCCTTGCCTCGATATTTGAACAATCTTTCTTTGGAATGTTTAGTACCATCTGTGTTTCTTTTCTCTCTCTTTCTTTTTTGTTTTTCCACTGGAGATTGAACCCAGGGGTGCTTTACCACTGAACCACATCCCTGGCTCTATGTATTTTTTATTTTGAGTCAGGGTCTCACCTAGCTGCCCATGCTGGCCTGCAAGTTGCCAATCTCTTGTCTCAGCTTTCTGAGTCACTGAGATTACAGGCATGTACCACCATGGATGGTTGTATTTCAGTTTTTTTGTGGGTTCAGAGCTCCCTGGAATCTCTCTGAAGGTGTTAAATACACCTACTTTTTTGCTCTCCAAGACTTCATTGTGTACGTGGTGCTGGGGTTTGAACTCGCGTACTCTTGTCAGCAGGGCAGGCGCCGTAACTGCTGAGCCACTGTTCCAGCCCTTAGTCTTGCTTTTTTGAGTTTAATATTTCTTTCTGTATTTTTGGTTGATTGATGGTTCCTTGTTGTTTGGACATATTTGTGGACAAGTATTAAATTAATTTAAATATTATTGATGGCTGGAAAGGGTGAAAATTCTTGTTTATAGGGCTGGAGCAGTGGCTCAGCGGTTACTGCGCTTGCCTCGCATGCACAAGGACATGAGTTCAAACCCCAGCACCATGTTCAAAATGAAGCATCAGAGCAACAAAAGCCACATGAAAAACTAAATATTTATTCTCTCTCTCTCTCTGACTATCCCTCTCTCTCTTTAAAAAAAAAACAATCTTGTTCATATGGCCAGAGTATGAGTCTTGGATTAAATCACTTCATGTGGTCATGTGTAGTTGCTCACCTGTCCAAACCCAAAGAACAAACCAAAAGACACAAGGTATGGCAAAAAGCAAGGCTTTATTTACAGTCTTCCAAGATTTTATTCTTTTTTGGCAGGAAGGCCTTTCTCAGATTGAGTGCGTTTTGGCATGTAAAAGTTTATCTTTGTTGGTAAGACCTGTCCCTTCCCTCTCACCTCCTGTTTGTCAAGGGGCTGTGGATTTTTCACACTCCAATGTTACCTTCTTGTGACTTTCCATTCTGCTCTCCTAATTTTATATTTAAGGCTAAATACTGTATTCTGAAAATGAACTACCAGACTTTCTACTTCTCACATGGTAGCAGGAGGGTGGATATTTCCTTTAGGAATGGGACTGCGTTGTTTAAAGGATACACAGCTCTCATTTGCTGGTGCCAAGGCCCTGACTCTCTAGCTCTTGTGTAAAAACTCTCACTGCACACAGTTTGGAGCACATATCTGCATCAGTCCTTAGGAGGTGTGAGGACCCATTTTGCTTTTACCGGTCCCTTCTAGTCCTTACTTCTTCTATGCAGACCCTGCTTTTTAATTTTTTTCTTTCTTTTTTCCTGTTAAAGAGAGAGGGGCAGAGAAAGAAAGAGAAAAGCAATTTTTAAAAAATTTAGTTTTTCACATGACTTTCATTCCTCCAACCCTTCGTTGTGTACGTGTTGCTGGGGTTTGAACCTGAGTACTTGCACAAGCAACTCAAGAGCCATACCTGCTGAGCCACCGCTCCAGCCCCAGACCCTGCTTATTTTGATCCTGAATCTTTTTCAGAATTCTGCTGGGAAAACTTATTTTCAAACTTCTCTTTCATGGTCTGGACTTGTGGATCTTTTAGCTCTCTTATGTTTCATCATCAATGTACTCCAAGAATTCCTTAACATATTTCTTCTGAGTTTTCTAAAAATTGTTTCAGATCTATTTTTATTGAGTTTTGCTCTTCTGACATTTCTGTCGGATTTGGGACACATCCAGTTAGTCGCCTTTAGTGGGAAGCCATACTTTCCTTTCTATGGTAACCAGTTGTTAGAGAGTTCTACTTTGAATTTCAGCAACCTCATCCAGCCTGTGGTTCCTAGACGTGTTTTTCATTTATGGTGTGCCCACGTCCATTTCTCTTGCACCTCTCCCATTCTTAGCCATTTTTCTGAGATTACTGATAGCAGTCCCTCCCTGACATGGACAACACCTTTTACTGCTCTGAAAAGTATTCCAGTTGAGCAGTGAAAATAACTAAATGGTCTTATCATTCCCTGTCTATCCAATCAACTTCTTCAATTTGCTTGTTTTATGGTTTGAGGTGTTGGAGCTTTTCACTGAAGATCTTTCCCTTGTTAGAGTAGAAAAAATGCAGATGTAAATTGTGTAGTTCTACTTTCTTTTCCTTCTGTTAAATGTTGAACCCCCATGGCTACTAAGGCCCTTTTGTCTGTTATTCCCAAACTTTAATTATTATTCTGAAGTCTAAACTCATGTAAAGTTTTGGAATTCCTTGCATTGTTCAGTGAGGTCTGACAGGACTTTCAAATTTTTTAATTTTATAGTTCTGCTATTAATTGTTGTACTTTCTTTGAAAGTCTGAGCTTTTGAAATTACTCCCTGTGCAATGCTGGTAACCCAAGCATGTGAATGTAGAGGAAGAAACTGAAGGTCAGAGAATAAGTACTGAATCATTAGTGATGAAATTAGGCAGTTTGAAAGCAAATTCTGAAGAACTTGCTGGTGAAACATCTCACATGTAATAGCTCCTCCTGCTGAGGTGGTAGATTGCTGTAACTCTTCTTAGAGAATACTTCTGAGTCACAAGGACCAGCAGACTTTTCCCCTGACTTCTATTATGTACGCAGTGTTTTACTGATTCTAGATCTCTTTCAGAGATGCAATTACACTCAAATATCCTTCCTATTCTCGGAATAATTGTCAAAAGGAAGGAGGGAGCAGGGAGCCAGGGAGAACTGTTTTCAGACAGAAAGGAAGGATCCAGGAGGGGAGTGAGGTGAGGTCATTGGGTGAGAACACGCAGCAAGTGACCTTTATTCTTCTATTTATGTTAAATATAGTGAGCAAGCAAATCAGTAGACATGGAATGCAGAATAGGGGTTGCCAGGGACTTGGGGAGGAATGAATGGGCAGCAACTGCTTAATGAGTACAAGGTTTCCTTTTGGGGTAATGAAAATGTTTTGGAACCACACAGAAATGGTGGCTACACAACATTGTAAATATGCTAAAAGCAACTGAATTGGACACTTTAAAATGGCTTACATATCATGTGAATTTCACCTTAATAAAAATAATATGTAGAACATAAGCCCATTTTGTTTAAGAACATTTACATCGTTTTAAATTAGTTTCAGTTTACAAGCACCTTGAGAGTTCTTCATAACAAAACACTACTTCCAAAATTACTTGACCTTGAGGCAATCTGTTTATAAATCCTGAAATTCTTCATCAGCTCTAGATAATTGTTCATGTCTTACAGCTGCTTAATGTGATGAAAAAAACAGCATCAAAAAGCCTTTTCTCCAACCATGATTGAATGCATACAGGCCACAAATAATTACAAATTTTGTTTTAAGTACACTTCTCTGTGTTAACAAGTTGATGACCCTACCAACATGAAATAAATACTTAAAATGGAGATTATAGAAACAATAGTTTTGATTTCTTAACCTTTTCACAATGAAATATAAGAAATTATATAAACTGTAATTTTTAAAAAATGCACAATTTAAGACTTCTACGGAAAGCACAATCCACTGATATAGAATCTGTTACTCTTTACAACTGCAGAAATACACTTTTTCTTGGAGTGGGGTTACCACGGTTTGAACCCAGGGGTGCTTAATCACTGAGCCACATTCCCAACCCTTTTTATTAATATTATTTTTTTTAAATTTGGAGATAGGTTCTTACTAGGTTGCTTAGGGCCTCCCTAAGTTGCTGAGGCTGGCTTTGAACCTGTGATCCTCCTGCCTCAGCTTCCCAATCCACTTGGATTACAGGCAGAAATATTCTTTTGAATGACACAGGGCTCCTAGATTTAAAGGTTATTGCCATAGATCTTGAAAAACAAACTTTATATCAACATGGTACAATTCCTACTGTACCTAAAAACAGATAGCACTTTTGAAAAAGCCCATTTTTTACAAGTATGTGTTTGCGTATATATAGATTTATGTTTAAAAATCTGGAATAATGTGCAGCAAAATATTTTTATTTATTTTTTATTAGTGCATTTTAGTTTGTGTACAAAATATTAACTACTTATTTTTGTGCTTAAGAATAGTGAGCTTACTTTGTGATTATCAGTACCTCTTAATTTTTTTAAAAAAATTGTACCTTTTGACTATTCAACAATAAGTATATCTTACTCAAAGAAAGAGGTAGTTTTTTTTTTTTTGTTTTGTTTTTTTTTTTTTTGTTTTGTTTTTTTGTACCAGGAATTTAACCCAGGGATGCTTAACCACTGAAACACATTCCCAGTTTTTTTTAAAAATATTTTATTTTGAGATAGGGTTTTGCTAGGTTACTAAGGGCCTTGCTAAGTTTCTGAGGCTGGTTCTGAACTCACAATTGCCCCGTCTCAGCTTCCTGAGTTGGTGGGATTACAGGCCTGCACCATTGTGTCTGGCTGAAAGAAAGAGAGATGTTTTTGTTTTTTGTTTTGTTTTTTGTTTTTTTTTAAAGAGAGAGGGACAGTGTGTGTGTGTGTGTGTGTGTGTGTGTGTGTGTGTGTGTGAGAGAGAGAGAGAGAGAGACAGACAGACAGAATCAATTTTTATTTAGTTTTTCATATGGCTTTTGTTGTTCTGACAGTTGTGTATGTTGCTGCTGGGGTTTGAACCTGCGTACTGGCACATGCTAGGCAAGCTCTGTAACTACCAAGCCACCACTTCAGCCCCAAGGCATAGTTTTTTAAATATGTTTTTCATGTTTCCATATTAACCTTCTCTTCTTATGCAATCTCAGTCATAATTCTCACTCATGAATTTATTTACTGAATATTATCAGGCTATGTGTTTTTTCTAGCTCCCTGGTGAGTCGTACTCCTTTTGTTCATCAAACAACGTGCTCTCAAGTCATGTCACTCCCAGGCATCTATGCCGCCTGAATGTGGCTGTGGGGAACAAAGGAGCCATGTGAGGACTCTAGGGGAACACATTGCATTTCTCCTTCATTGACAGAGTTGGGTTCAACCAAGTGACTTTTCTCTCTGTTTCCATGCTTCACAGTGGAGCTTTCTTTCATCTTCCTGACACAACAAGACAACCCAAACTGATGTCATCTGAGGTCCAGAGCAGGCATGTTTTCTCCCCTTCTAAAGGATACATTTACTCTTCTGAATTTTTGTTAAATTTAATATTCCTTAATCTGTAAAGGTAGCAACTTCAGAGAGCAAGAAAGGCCTTGTGAATTAAGAACAATTGTCCAGGGGCTGGAGCTGTGGCTGGGCGGTTACAGTGCTTGCCTGGAATGCGCAAGTACAGAGGTTCAAACTCCAGCACCCAGGACACAACTAAGTGTCAGAGCAATGAAAGTCATGATAAAAAAAAATCAATAAAAATTGATTCTCTCTGTCTTGCTCTTTCTCTCACTGTCCTTCTCTCTAAATAATAATAATAATAATAATAATAGTAATAATAATTGTCCAAGGTCACAATACTGGACAAAGTCACATCTAGAATTCAGACTCGAACTCTAGTGCTTATTCCTCTAATCCATCATGCCTTGGATATGAAGCCTAATTTTAAAACAATCTCCAAGGCAATCTCTTGGTTCAGTTAGAGAAGGAAGAAAATATAAAAAAGAACTTGACATTAAGTTCTGTTTACATGTTCCTCATCTTAAAGAATTTGCTGCAGAACAGCTAGGATTCAGGTTGGGTGACTCACAAAGATTGTTTATAGTGTTTTTAAAAATAGAGGCTAGGTTTTGCTAAGTGAGTTATCCCAAACTCAGAGACTTAAGGGCCATATGTTTTCTCTCATATGTGGAAACTAGAGTAAAATTGAAGGCAGATTGAAAGTTAGCTAAGCTCAAAAAATTAACATGAATTTTCAATAAGCAGGGGGAACCATAGCTATGAAGCTAGGGGGAAAAGGGAGGGAGGCAGATTGGGGAGGGAGGGATTGCAGGGTATTCAGTGCAACTGGGAACTCTTGACTCCCATCAGAAGTCCAACTATACACAGGCTAGCAGAGAAGATTAGAAAATTCAAAAATTAACACACACACACACACACACACGTACACACACACACACACACACACACACACACACATATATATATATATATATATGATTTCTATTTATAATATGGGGGTAAAGCAGAGGAGACATGAGAGCAGTGAGTGGTCAAAGGGGGGAGATCCTGGACTAGGACTGGCCTTAACTTACTTTGTCAATATCCATGTATGCATGAATATGTAACAATGATTCCCTCCAATATGTAAGACTATGTCGAACGAATTCAAAACAAAACAAAACAAACCTATATCAATGTTGACTCAGAAATTGTTAAGGTGAAAAAAATTAACATGCAAAAAATATGTGATATGTACATGCTACTACATGAAGGTAGATGTAACCACAAAAGGAGGAGAAATTAACTCTGCAAGTGAATTAGAATGAAGAACTATGTGGAAAAGAGTTCCTTTCTGTAGTTAGAAACCCAAATATAAGTAGAAGTTGACTGGCAAATAAGTTATAAATGAAGAAAAAAAAAACAGAGGATAGGGATTTTCATAGAAATTTCTACTTCCTGAAAACCTTTTATTGCCTCATCTTTTTCTTTCTGTTCATATATACACATGCAAGTTCTCATCTTCCTTCTGACTGCACATGAACCGGATATGTTGAAAGCAAGTCAAAAGGGATAATTAAGTGGAAAGCTTGCTGTTGAAGTGAGTCAAGGGATAATTAAGTGGAAAGGCTTGCTCTTGAAGTGGGTTAGTGAAGTAGAACCCAGTGAAACAGTTCCTTTACTGTTAGCATTCAGAGAATTCTAGCAAAGGAAACTGGTGTTGGTTCATTATAAACTTTCAAAATCACTACCTACTTGAGGGCAGGGCTCAAACACTAGAAGGCATTTCATTTATTTATTTACTTTTACTATGCTGATATTATTTATTAACTTTTCTTTAATGAGCTCCATAAGAACATAGGTAAATTGATATTAGTGATATATCCCCCTGCCCAAATTATATAGATACAGATTGAGCTTTCATGTTGAAATAAAATAAATCAGATATTGATCCAAAGTATTTAATCCAATATTTAAAAAATTTTGGTAGTAAACCAACTCCGGCAGAGAAAATGTTTTCGTAAATAAGAAAAGAACATGATACAGAAACTAGGCTACAGACAAGACAAGCCCATGCCATTGTAGAACATGACACATGACTAAATATCCATTGAGACTTTTCTTGTTCAACATTCAAATACTTAAGACAAGAGCAGCAGACCAACCAAAAGAATTTTGTTATTGAAGTAACACACACTCAAAAACAAAACATGGAAAGTCACATTACTGAAAACAGCTCTAGGAAATATTAACTCTAAGTATTGTGAATTCTGACTCTAAGCGGTGTTAAAACAAACTTTACACCTTAGTATATGAAGACCTTCAAATAAAGACCTCAAGGAAAACAACCCATCATTTTACTTTGAAAAAAAAATCTATGATCATATGATCCTTAAAAATTCTTCTATCTTCTATTTTTCATAGTTTCTTCTTTCTTTTCAGCAACAGAAAGAATTTGATTATTACATTTTGTAAATGCTGTATTTAGTATCATCTTTAGAGAAGGGGACAGCATTCTTGAATAGACTCACATTCTTGAGCCATGATTCAAGGTGATTTGTTTTTCTTAAGAAACATTAAACTGGGGTTGGGGATTTAGCTCAGTGGCAGAATGCTTGCCTAGCACGCGCAAGTTCGGTCCTCAGTCCTGCAAAAAAAAAAAAAAAAAAAAAAAGGAACATTAAACTATTTACTTGTTTTGTATAAGAACCTATGATTTATTACTTTTAGTGCTCAGGAGGTAAACTATCACATTTTCACTTTGAAGATAAGAAACTTTCCACATTTTCCTGTACTGAATTAATAATATTGATATTCATGAGCAAGACTAACAATAGATAGCAAAATAATGAGCAATTACCCCCATGAGTAGGAAGTAGGAAGGTAGAAACTACTGTCCTCACCCCCACCCCCTTGGTGGTCATCAACTAGAGTTTGTGTATCTGTAGACACCTTAAGTAAAATATGTATTGTGCTTTGTAGGATGAAAAGAACACTTCAAACACAGGCTATGAGGCTAATGCTCACAACATCTGTGCCAGAAAAGCATGATTACCCTTCCTTCCCCTAAACTTTCATTGGTGCATTATAATTACACATAATGGTGGGATGCATTGTCTCATAATCGCATATGCACAAGACCATCCTTATTTTTGCTAATGAAAGAAAGTCATCTCCAGAGAAGATAAACAAGTAGTAGAAAGAGATTTCAAACTCCATCTTGACACAAACTATCAGCTTTTTTTCTACACTTTTTTCCTTCTGATTCCTTCCTTTCAATTCTTCTCATTTCCAATTCATAGGCAAAGCATTCGTACAAATACATTCAAACACTTGATTAACCTAGGGTTGTCTCTAGTCTCCTTTTCTGAGTGTCCCCAATGGTAAGGAGTGGGAGGATGCTTTCAATCAGCCTTTTCTGTTACACAGATTTACTTTAAGAATTGAAAGTTGTTCTTTGTTTTCTAAATCTTCCTCTTTCTCCTTCCCCTTCTTTATTCTGGCATTGAAAATGAACTGAACAATATGCTTTTTGTTTTATTTTACTTTTCCCTATTTAAAAATTGTGGTGAAAAAAACATAAATTTATCTGTTAACCCTTTTTAAGTGAAGGGTGTAGGATAGTGTTAACTGTGTTCACATTGTTGTGTAACATATCTCTGGAACTTTTTTCATCTTGCAAAACTGAAGCTCTTTATCCGTCAGAAAACAACTTCCCATTTCACCCACCAGCTACTCCCTGGAAACCACCATTCTACTTTCAGTTTCTATGATTTTAGCTACTCTAGATATCTCATATAAATGGAATCAAATAGTATTTGTCCTGTTGTGTCTGGCTTGTTTCACCCAGTATAATGTCTTCAACTTTTGTTCATGTCATAAGTAACCGTGTGAATATATCTCCTTTTTTGAAAAGGGCTTAATAGTTCCTTTGTATGTGTATGACACATTTTCTTTATTTATTATCTATCGGCGGACATTTGGGCTGCTTTTTTTTGTTTGTTAGGCTATTGCAAATGCAACTGCCATGAATGTAAGTGTACAAATATCTCTTTGATATCTTGCTCTATATTCCTTTGGACATAAACCCAGAATTATGATGCTGAATCCTATGCTAAGGATTATACTCCTCTTTTGGGGAAATTCCATACTGTTTTCTATCACAGCTGCACTATTTTACATTCCCACAAGTAGTAGAGAGGATTCTAATTTCTCCACTTTCTTTTTTTTTTTTTTTTTTTTTAAAGAGAGAGGGACAGTGAGAGAGACAGAGAAAGAGAGAAACAACTTTATTTAATTTTCACATGGCCTTAGTTGCTCCAACACTCAGTTGTGTATGTGGTATTGGGGTTTGAACCCGGGTCCTCGTGCTTGCCAGGCAAGCGCCGAAACCGCTGAGCCACCGTTCCAGCCCCATTTCTCCACTTTCTTAACAACAATTTTTCTTTTCTTTTCTTTCTTTCTTTTTTTTTTTTTAAATAGCAGTCCTCCTAATGAATGTGAGGTGATATCTCATAGTGGTTTTGACTTGCATTTTTTCCTAATGATTAGTGAATACATCCTTTTAAAAAAGATTCAAAAGTACATGCTATATTCTAGGTAGGGTATCATGCACTTTGCATGCAATAGGTTGTTACTTTTATTAACCTCCTATGTCCTAAGTGGTACAAACCTTACCAGGAACTGAGGAAGCAGAGAATCGGAGTTGAAGTAATTTTTCTAAGGACAGAGAGCTGTCCAGTGGTGAAGCTGGTATTCAATACCAGGTCTGACACCAAGCTCTCCTTTCAGACTAAGCTACTTTTATCTCTGTCTTCCTTTGCTCATTAATTCCCTAAGGTGATATTTGGTGGCTAGCATTGTCCTACACAAAGGAAAAGGGAAATCAGATTGTGTTTGTGCTGGACACATTGCTAAATGCTATCAGACGTGTATATATGCATGTGTTTTGGAGGGAAGTGAAAGGGGGAAGTCCTTTCATTTTACACATAGAAGAAACATTGACTTCATCCACATGGTTACAAATGTAAGTCAATAATGCAATGGGAAAAATAGATGAGCTTGGATTTATTATCATAAAGTCTTTATAAACTTGAAAACTGACTTTTAACTTGTAAATAAATATATTCCCAAGAAATATGCAGGAATTCAAAAGAGAAATTCCAATTCCAATTAAGAAGTTCATTATATTGGTGTGGGAAGGGCACATCATCATGAAGATGGTACACAAGCAATAAATCACAGGCTTGACTTGGGATAAGGTTACATCAATGCAGGAGTTTTCAGGTGGCCTATTCTTTCTGCTCCCTAGTTCTATCTTGTCAGTGTAAAATACTTACTACTTCTACTATAATTATCTTTTTTTCTAATCTACTATATAGATATACCTTCTTATTTTAGTGATAAAAGCAGTGGGTCAAGATTTATAGATTTAGTTTTGCTTACATGGTGACAGAATTTGAGCTAATAGTGATATTTAAGATGATCTTAAACCCAGGAAAATTGGGCCATGTGAAGACATGACTCTTGATGTACATGGGAACCCCCTAACTCTAAAATCTTAATCCAAATCTTCACTTTGTCATGAAAACCTAAAATTATTTTATTCATGCATTACAATAAAAGACTGTATTAACTCCTATCTCCATTTATCTGGAGAGGAATAGAGTGCAATCAACTACTGTAATTTTTCCAGTTTATTGTATCCAACCATAAACAAAAATATTTTTAGGTAGATAACTCTGAATATCCCAATAAACTTATAAAAGAAGCAATTGAAATGACTTGATATTTATAATACTCATCAAGTGTTGTTAATGTAACAAGAACAAATGAGATAGCCTTCTATCAACAAAATAAGGAGGTAGTGTGATAAGCTTGATAGAATTTTTTTTGCATCACAGTCTTCAGTAATAAAACTGTGAGCCAGAAACAGCAGGTTATATTATCTCAGCATTTCAGAATTTTATAGATTTAGAATTGCTGAACGGAAATGAAATCATTGAGTATATTAGTTGTTGCTCATAGATATATCTGTAATCACAGCCATCTGTGAAAATTATGCATAGATTTATCATTGTTTTCATTTTTACACTTATTCACTCATCTTTCTTTCTTTTCCTCTTTCATATGATTTATTATTATTACTTCTTTCACATTAGATAAATAATTCAGTCTCTCCCCAGTAAGTTTCCTCATGAAACTTCATAGATTTTCTTGTCTTTTTCTTTCTTTCTTTCTTTTGTTTTAAAGAGAGGGACAGTGAGAGAGAGAGAGAGAAAGAGAGAAACAATTTTATTAATTTTTCATGTCGCTTTTGTTGCTCCAAGACTTTGTTGTGTACATGATGCTGGGGTTTGAACTCATGTACTTGCACATGCCAAGCAAATGCCATAACCACTGAGCCACCACTCCAGCCCATAGATTTTCTTTTTAATAAAAGGTCTTATGATGGTGAACTATGAGTACCATGCAAGAAAACAAATGAAAGCCATAACTTCCCTAAATGTTAGCACTTTATTTTTAATTATTTAGTCTTAATTCTTGACTTTAAATATCATTCAAAGGAAGATTGTTATAGCACTAAGTTCTGCCAGGTATTTAATGATGAGATGTAAAAGTTAAATACAAATTATAAAATGTGCTGCAAGGAAAGTAATAATTTTTTAAAGCAAATTATTTTTACGTAAAACTATTTGGAGGGGTTGCCAGGCTGGGAACCTAACTCAGGGCCTTTTATGTACTAGGCAAGTTCACATGAAAATTTTTGATGGTACATTCCAATAAAATTTTTATAATGAAGAAATTCCAGTTGACAAAAGAATTGTTCCTATGAGATAGAATTAATGATATTTATTTTCCTAGTTTGCAAATGTGAAAATACAGGTCTAACAAGATCAAGGGACTTGTCCAAGGCCATACAAGGTATAAATAACTAAATGTGATTTGGATAAAGGTTGTCATATTCCAAAATCTATTTTTGATCCAACGTACCATATAGTAGTCCTTTATTATCCATGATTTTGCTTTTCAAGTTTGCAGTTGCCACTGGAAAATTCCAAAAATAAACAATTCTGAAGTTTTAAATTATGCCTGTTCTGAGTAAGCATGATGAAATCTCGTGCTCTTGCACTCCATCCTACCTGGGGCATGAATCCTTCTTTTTTTTTTTTTTTTAAAGAGAGAGGGACAGTGAGAGAGAGAGACAGAGAAAGGGAGAAACAACTTTATTTAGTTTTTCACATGGCCTTAGTTGCTGTAACACTTAGTTGTGTACGTGGTGCTGGGGTTTGAACCCGGGTCCTCATGCTTGCCAGGCAAGCGCTGAAACCGCTGAGCCACCGCTCCAGCCCGAATCCTTCTTTGTCTACCATATCCATACTGTATACCCTACATAACCAGTGGTCATCAGGTTGTCTGTTCTATGAGTACTTATGTTCGAATAACCCTTATTTCACTGAATAATGGCCCTGAAGTGTAAAACCAGTTATGCTAACAATTCAGGTATCCCAAAGGGAGGCTATAAAATGGTTCTTTTAAGTGAAAAGCTGAAAATTTGCAATTTAATAAAAAAATTATGCTGAGGTTGCTAAGGTCTTTGGTAAGAGTAAATTGATGTGAAAAATATGAAGAAAGTGAAAAGTATATTTTTATAATTGCTCTATTTTATCATTAGTTATTGTTGTTAATCTTTTACTGTGATTAATTTGTAAATTAAACTTTACCATAGGTGTGTATGTATAGGAACAACATAGTATACATAGGTTCAATGCTGTCTGCAGTTTCAGTCATCCTCATAAAAACTGTGGGATTTGAGAAGTATCCTCTATGGATAAGGGAAGACTACTGAACTGTGAATGCTATTTCATATTATTATTTTATCACAAACATTTCTCTTTGTTTTATATGGATATCATTTTATAAGCTATAGGATTCTCTGACAAGTTGATGTATACTTTGTTACACTTTCTCTTTTGTTCTTATAAATCAAAGGTATAGCTAACTTTATTACACTTAATTTTACAACGTCTGTTAAATTTTACCCTTGTAATAAATTCCTATATATGTAACTGTTTGGTAAAGAATGACTTTTGTGTATGTGTATGTGTGCTATTAAGGATTAAATCCAGGGTGGTCCATCACTGAGCTACATTCCCAGCCCTTTTTATTTTTTATTTTGAGAAAGGTTCTCACTAAATTTTCCAGTCTGGTCTCAAATTTGCAATCCACCTATCTCAGCCTCCAAAGTAACTGAGAATACAGGCTTGTGCCACTGTGCCTAGCAAGAATAACGTCTAAAAGTAAATATTTATCTTTGGTTCTCACAGGCATTTCTTTTATTAAAAAAAAAAAAGAAACCATAGCAACAATGTGTAAATATATGCTAGGTGAAGAATCTTCAAGTAATGCAGTGAGGTATTTTCAGATAACATTTATTTTACTTACACCAAAGGGCATTGGTTTTTCAGGCTGTGTTTTCCTTATAAGTACTTAATCCTGTAATGGAGAGCCCAACACAGAACCAGTAGCTTAGCTATGATCGTTAAAGAGCAAAAGATGTTCTTTACCAGAAGCTACATCATAGCCACCATGTCCTATGAAACAATGTGTTTATGGCGTTACACAGATAAAAATTTAAATCCATTGTATAAAATTCTAGAATTGCATAAATATTTACAGTATAAGTAGTCATGCTTTCTATGTTCAGATCCTTTCTTAAGAAATGTAGTTCCGGGCTGGAGCGGTGGTTCAGCGGTTTCGGCGCTTGCCTCGCAAGCATGAGGACGTGGGTTCAAACCCCAGCACCACATACACAACTAAGTGTTGGAGCAACTAGGGCCATGTGAAAAACTAAATAAAGTTCTTTCTCTCTTTCTCTGTCTCTCTCACTGTCCCTCTCTCTTTAAAAAAAAAAAAAAAGAAATGTAGTTCCTCATGGATTAATTGTTATATCCATTTAGTCTTTTAGTTTCCTATCTGGGCTTACCCTCACCCAGGAAAACCTTTTCATATAATTTCTTTCTTTTTTTAAAATTTTTATGAAGGAGTTGAGTTGTCAGGCAATCATAAATGTGTTTAAGGTGATAATATGATATACATTTGGTCTTAAATCACAGTTTTCCCCTCAATGTCCACTCCTCAGTCTCTTGATTCTTCTATATTACACCCCTATAAGAGATATACATGTGTATATGTATATATATGTGTATATATATTCATAAATTTTCTGGAATTAAATGATGGTATAAGTATCATTTGACTTCTCAGGGGGGTTAAGTGTATGCTACATTGTGGATTGTCTCCCTATATCCCTCCCTATCCTCCTTACCTCCACCCCCCAACATCTTCCTTCCTCCCTCCCCCACCTACGTATCTATGGTTTCCTCTAGATTATATGTTGCTGTCTTTGGTGGTCTAATACATAAGTTTGACTACCTTTCCCCCAAGCCTGGGTCATCTCATTTCTTGTGGTCACAAACACTGCTCGGTTTACCCACTTCATGATCACTATTCATCCATCACAAGCAATTGATAAGTCTTTTAGATTCTGAGGCAAAAGTAGTATCTAAGAAGTAGACAAAATTTTTGTTTTTGTGGAGTTTTGTTGGAGGACACAGATAACACAAAGGAAAAAATAGACATTTTAAGGTTGATTAATAAAAACTTTGAGATAGCAAAATATGGAGGTGAGTCAGAGGTAGGAGTGGGTGGTGGGAGAGGGGAGGGTTATCATCTTAGGATGGTAATAAAAGGCTTCTCAAAGCATTTGAGCCAGGGCCTGAACCCATAGGAATGAGCATTCCAGGGCATAGTGAATGCTAATGTCTAGGGCAGAACAAAAGGGGTTTTCCTGTAAAACTGAAAGAAAGTCAGGGATTGGAATAAGCAGTTGTTACAGGACATGAGCTTTTGGAAAGTGTTAGGGACTAATCATGTTCAACATTGTGGGTCATGCTAAGGACCTACAATAGTTAATGTGTTTGCAAATGGAACCACTTATGGAAGCTGTGAGTTAGATGATGTGATTTATTTTTTAAAAGACCATTAGGCTACTCTATATTTTGTCAAAGTAAAATTGCCCCATTGCTTCTCATCATGCCCAGTCTGTAGCACAAAGTGCACAATAACTAGATACAAATTATCCAAACTATGTCTAATATCTTCGCACATGTAGTCTGTCATTAACTGTCCTTTCTGTCCTGTTTGCCTGACTTTAGGGAAAGTTCCTATTTATTAAAACTCAGCTAAATCTTCTCTGTCCTGGGGAGACTTCTAATCTGCAGAGCTTGGGGGAAGTACCTTGCTCTATGCAGTCTTTGGATTTGTTTTATTTTTTTTGTTTGTTTTTTAAGAAAGAATTAATTATATTTGTATTTTCATCTTTCTTTTATTTCTCTGACACTTAGTTGTATATGTGGTGCTGGAGTTTGAACCTGGGTCTTTGCATATGCCTGGCAAGTGCTCCAACCGGTGAGCAGCTTCTCCAGCCCTGGTCTTTTGACTTTGCATTCTAATTTAAAAAAAAAATTCTTGAGGAGTTGTGTTATCCTACAATTATAAATGCATGTGTAGTAACAATATGATACCCCCGATCCTAATCCAGAATCACGCCCTCATTGCCCACACCCCAGTCTCTTGACTTTTCTATATTTCCCCCCATAGCAGATATGTGTGTCTATGTATATATATATATATATGATTGTGCATTTTCCGGAATTAAATGAATACATAAATATTATTTGGCTTCTCAGGAATAAGCTACATTATTTATTCCCCCTCTTGATCCCTTCCTATCTTCCCTTTTTCTACCCTGCTTCCTGCCTCTTCTTCCCTCACCCTCTACATATTTATGGTTCCCCTAGATTATGTGTTGCTTCAACTTTGGTGAGTCTAGTACATGAGCTTTACTACCTTTCACCCAGGCCTGGGTTTTGCTCTAGCTTCCACACATGAGGGAAAACATTTGATGC
Source organism: Aplodontia rufa (assembly GCA_004027875.1). NCBI lineage: Eukaryota > Metazoa > Chordata > Mammalia > Rodentia > Aplodontiidae > Aplodontia > Aplodontia rufa. Next base: position 19,382 of record PVKS010028537.1, read on the forward strand.
TTGAGTCTCTGGGTTTAGCTAATTTCACTCAGCATAATATCTTCTATTGCCATCTATTTACCTTCGAAGACTGTAATGTTATTGTTTCTAATAGCTAAATAGACTCTATAGTACATATATACCACAGCTTTTGGATCCATTCATCCAGTGAGGGGCATATGGGTTAATTTCATAATTCACCTATTGTAAATTAAGCTGCTATGCACATTGATTTTTCTGTGTCACCGTAACGTGCAGATTCTAGATCTTCTGGGAAAATACCCAGAAGAGGGATAGCTGGGTTTTATGATGTGTCCACCCCTAATTTTTTAAGGAGTCTCCATATTGCTTTCCAGAGTGTCTATACCAGTTTGCAGGTCCACCAACGGTGTGTGCTAGTGTTCCTATCTTCGCACAACCGCTCAGGCATTTGTTACTGTTTGTATTCTTTATCTTGCCAATCTGACTGGAGTGAGGTGAAATCTTAATATAGTTTCAATTTGCATTTCTTTGTTTATTAGTGATTTAGAACACTTTCTCAGGTATTCATTGAATTGCTCAATTTCCTCTGTTTTGAAATTTTTATTTAGCTCTCTGGCCCATCTATTGATTGGATTGTTTGTGTTTTTGGTATTAAGTTTTTGGAGTTCTTTGTAAATTTTGAATATTAGTCCCCTATCAGAGGAAATAAAGGCTGTGATTGTCTCCCATTCTGTAGGTTCTCTCTTGACAGTTTTGACCAGTTCCTTTGTTGAGCAAAAGCTTTTTATTTTAAGGGCATCCCACTCACTGATTCTTTGGGAATCGTTTTGAGAAAGTCATTACCTACTACCATATGCTGGAGTGTTGCTCCTAATTTTTCTTCGAGCGTTTGTATGATAGTTGGTTTAGTTCCCAGTTATTTGATCCATTTTGACTTGATTTTTGTGCAAGGTGAGAGATAAGGATCTAATTAAAACTTTCTGCAAGTGTCTGTCCAGCACCATTTGTTGAATAGGCTGTCTTCCAGTTATGTATTTTGACCCCCTTTGTCAAATATCAGATGTTGAAAATTTGTGGGTTTGTCTCAGAGACTTCTGTTCTTTTGGTCATCATTCCTATTTTGATACCAATACTGTGCTGTTTCTGTTACTACAGCTCTGTAGTATAATTTGAAATCTGGTATTGCAAAACCATCCATTTCATCTTTCTTGCTTAGTAACGTTTTTGCTATTCTGGGTTTCTTGTTATTCCAAATATATTTGAGAATTGCTTTTTCTATATCTGTAAAGAATGACATTGGTATCTTGATGGGGATTGCATTGGTGCTTTTGGTAGAATGGTCATTTTAATGACATTAATTCTTTCTAACGAAGCACATGAAAGGTCTTTCCATCTTCTCAGGGCTTCTTCAATTTCTTTCTTCATTGTTTGATAATTATTATTGTAGAAGTCTTTTACTTCCCTTGTTAGATTAATTACCAAATGTTTTATTCTTTTCAAGGATATTGTGAATGGGACCAATTTCCTGATTTCTTCTTCTGCCCTATTATTGTTAGCATATAGGAAAGCTATTGATTTATGGGTGTTGATCTTGTAGTCTGCTACTTTGCTAAATCAGTTTTCTGTTGGAGTTTATTGGGTCTTACAGATATAGGATCAGGTCATCAGCAAAAAAAGGATAGTTTGGCTTCTTTTTCTATTCTTCTCCCTTTGATTTCCTTCTCTTGCCTTATTGCTCTGGCTAGGTTCTAGAGGACTATATTGAATAAAAGTAGTGAGAGTGGGCAGCCTTGTTTTGTTCCTGAGTTTAGTAGAAATACTTTCATCTTTTCTCAATGTAGAATTATACTAGCTGTGGGTTTGTCATATATGGCCTTTACATAGTTAAGACAAATTTCTTTGATTTTGGGCCCATGTGGCATCTGGGCAGCTCCAGGAGGGGGTTCATAGATAGGGGTGTCCTCAGTACCTGCCCCCTTTGTATTCTATTTTGATATTGATCACACCTTATTTTACTTTTGGTTATTTTGTCTATCCCTCCATATAATTCTTAGCAAGACTCATTTCTTATTCTTACTTTGTCTACCTAAACTGAACTGAAAGTGTGTATCATTAATTTTACCCGACTTTAAAATTGACTCTAGAAAGTATAACTTCTCTGGAAAACTTTTATATTTTAATCTCAAACCAACTCTGCATCCTGATTACACTATTATAGCATCATTCTAGAAAATTCTAATATTGCACTAAAAGTTGGTTTCCAACTACCTCCATATTGGATGTGAACTTATTTTTATTATTAGGTGCCAATTATTTGGGGATAGAATTGTATCTATCTAATTTCTATAACCAGGGTCCCTAATGCCATGTCTGGCATGTAGCAAATACTCCATGAGTAATAATTATTATGAGCCCAAGTTTTTTAAAAATTTTTTTAAAGAGAGAGGGACAATGAAAGAGAGAGAGAAAGACAATCAGTTTTATTTAGTTTTTCATCTGGTCTTCATTGCTCTGACACTTAGTTGTGTATGTGGTGCTGGGGATTGAACCTGGGTCCTAGTACCCTAGCACATGGCAGGCAAGTGCTGTAACCCTTGAGCCACTGCTCCAGCCCAAGCCAAAGATTCTTAAAGCCATGATCTATTGATATTGTCTAAAATTTTCCATTAATATAATGTTTCCAAGGAATATTTCTCAATAGAAATTTTTTTAGAAAAAATATTTACAAAAAAGCCAAAAATCTTTCTTTAGTAGTTACTAATAGCAATCTATCTATCCTTCATTTAGTTGATAATGATGTTGAAAAATAAATACATAGAAATAAGTAGATTGCATCAGAACTTAGAAGTCTGAGAAGGGCCAAACTGACTAAAAATAACATCAAGATAAGTTTTTGTTCATTATTATTATTTTCAAATATTTGGATAACTAAAATAGAAATCTAGGAATTCAGCCACAAGAATGTCTTCAACGTCTATTTTGTGGTTAAGAGAAAGCCAACTTCATGGCTTTCCCAGCATAGAAGGGAGGTTAGCTTCTCTATACTCACTTCCCTTTCTTTTGCTCTCAAACCTGAAACAACAAAGTATAATCAGAAAGTATATTGCTTTTATAATCAGTGTGGAGGTAGGGAAATTCTACCTTCTGTGTAGCAGGATTTACAGAAAACTGTAAGAGGGGGGTGAATTTGTATGGAGAAAAAATAAAGAGACAAAAACTGTCAGAGGGAGAAAGAAAGCTGGGGGAACCAGGGAGTTCTTGGTTGTGGAGGTCAGAGACACTGGGCTCCTAAATCACTCTGCTTTGGTTCACAGGCAGGGGAGGCAGGTAATTCTAATCAGTCTTTGGCTCCAAGTGGAAAGAGCTGCAAGTATATTAAGGCATCAAGGTAACAACCTCTGTATTTCTTGTATATGGCCTATGGCCCCTGTTGTCCTCTGCAATCCTCTACATGCTGCACAGGTAATTCAGTAAGTTCCCTGACCTTGTGCCTTTGCATCAGGGCCAGGTATGCTTCAGCTTTTATCTTTCTGGAAAACAGTGGTTTCCAATATAGAAAGGACAAATTTTTCTATCACAATTATTTATTGGAGAAAAGTAAATACTAATATGGCCAAACTGTAATTAAGTTTACATACTCAAAACTATAGAAACCATAGTAGAACTTCAAGAAATAGTGGGGACCTTGCTTCCTGATTGTGCTGTCAAAGGGACAGGAGAGTAGAAGACCCAAGGGAGGCATGTGTTGTTCAGACTCTAGATCCTGCTTGTCTCTGGCCCAGGCTCCTCAGCCTCTCTAAGATGCAACTCTCTTACTTTAAGCTGGATGGAGATCTGTGAATATTTTAGACACATTAATATAGAAAATGAGTAAGACAAGACAGGCTTTCTTATTAATGGCACTTTTTATAAGATAGACATCAGACTTGCCTACATGGAAGAGAAGAGCAGGAACAGGTATGAATCATTCCACTTCGATCATGCAGGGGGAGATGCCCCTCCTTTAGAGCCTAGGAAATGGGTGTGAAGAATGAAAGGCTTTAGATCATCAGCTAGATGATCTGCAAACCCTTCTATGTAAGTATGCATGGCAAGACATGGAAAGATTCAGATGGTACACGTAAAGAAGTACTTTTTTATTTCCTTACTCTCACAAAATCAAAGGCCATGCAAGAACAAGACAGCAGGACTGGAAATCCATTTGTATGTGACACTTTATTTAGTCACTTTTTAGGAGGAAGGAGAAGGTGGGTGAGGGCAGACAGACTAAATGCTGGCAGATATGACCTAGTGCAGCCACTAGACAAGACAATGAAGAGGAAGTGAAAAACTGAGCCAAACCATTTCTATCACTGGGCAGAAGCAGACCTCACTCACCACTAGCAACAGGGGTCTGGTACAATGGAAAAGTCCCAGAAACTGGCGTCAGAGGATGTGAGAGTGAGTCCTGAGTTCTGCCATTTACTGGCATATGATCTTGGCTAAGCCCTCATCACATCTCTTTGAATGAGTGTGTTTACCCAACTTAAAAACAAGGGTAGATACACCCTTAGCAGCAACAATTGCACAGGGTTTGTTATAGTAAATGAGATAAGATTAGCAAAGTTAATTTCTTATTATCATTTCAATAAAAAAGACAAGATTATATGATTGTAAGAACTGCTTCATCTTTACTGTTCACCATCCCAAATTAGAATCATTACTCCCAAACCTTCTTCCAAGTATACCCATATTCTAATATCCTCTATCTTCTTTGCAATTAGTTTGCTTTCTGCTTGCCCACCATTAATTTAGCTAGTTGCAAGGCAGCTTAAATGTCCAACCAGGGAATGTGCAGTGGGTAGACAGGAGGGCATTTTAACTACCTGGGAGAAGACAGCACACATGGGTATTGATGTTTGGCACAGCCTACTTTGCTGTGCACATCAGTTGGCTCCTTCCCATTTGTATTCATCCACTCAGCACTTTTTCACATTAATGCTTTGCTAAGTATTATCCTGACCAAGGACTACGTAGGGTATATGACGTGACTGCCTTGCTGCAAGCTTTCTCATCTTTTGGGAGTCTTTTAAAATGGGACATATTCATGAAGTACCAGTGACTAAAACACAGACCCTATTTCAGCATTTGAAATCACTGGAATAGGTTTATGGTGAAAACAAGACAAGATGAAGTCACAGGGTGTGGCTGCTGGTTATTAGCACCACTGAACGTTGATTTCCTTAGCTGAGCTTTGAAAACATCAGTAGCTCAAACATCTGTTTTTTCTTTCCTTGATGTGGTAACAATTGATGAGTTCAGTCCACAAAGATAAGATTTGGTCACTAAAATAAGACTTAGCCTCAGAACATGGCAAAACACCTTAGTGCTATGTATCTGAGAAGGGACGGGGAGTAAGAAAAAGAAAATAACTAGAGGAAAGAAATCTCAGTGTTGAGAATCTACAGTTTACTTGCAGGACTGATCTAAGGATACAGAAATTTAAAATGAAATGACACTAACTCAATGCTCCTTAACAAACTGATAAACTATATAGATAATAGCAAAATTTGACCAGTGACAATGATCTTTAGGTCTTGCATAAAAAGATGGCAATGAACTAAATTTTTCAGGTACAGCCTAAAAGAAAAGTCATTAATACCCATGCCATCCCTGTTACAAATGCTTCTTTTAGTTATTTCCTCTCAAGAAACCAAAGCCATGTTTATAATTGCACATTATGCCACAATGTGATGTCACACTAAACTCATAATAGTTTTCTTTTTTTCTTGATTTTACAAAGGAATTAGAATATCTATTTATAAATCTGGCAAGATGGGAATCAGACCTGGGAATATCTAATTCGTTGTGTATTCATAGGTGGTATAAAAGTTTAAAAAGAAAAATGAGTGAATCAGCCTATAATATTAGGGTATTGTGAGCACAGTTAATCTTTGGTCAGCCAACCTCCTCCTAAGAATTTGTTGTAGACAGAAGAGTAGTTTATTAGGCACCACATTAGTAACTTACCCAAGGTCACAGGAAGAGTAAATAAATATGACTGAGAAATTCTCATGTGTTGACCTGCTGACCACTTTGGCTGTGAGTAGATTACATCATGTTAGGAAATCTTATGCCTATTTCTGTGGTTCTAATCTTGCAATAAGGAATGAGAATCACCCTATTTTTTTCTGATGCATAGAGTGTGGTCTGTGTTTGATAAGTTTAACAGTAGTGAATATTTTCTTACTGGTCTGAACTTAGTGCAAAAGCAGGAATTCTGGTCAGTGAGTTTAGATTACTATGTGTGTCTGTCATATTTATGTCATTCTAACAGAATAAATGAAATAATTAACTGAAAAAAAGGAAAGATTTATTTTTGTATTTAAAGATTTCAATCTGTGATTGACTGTTTTGGAACTGTGGCAGGGCAATTCGTCATGGTGGGAACACAGAGCAGAGGAAGCTGGTAACCTCATGATAGCCAGGAAGCAGAGAGAGAGGATGGAGTTAGGGTTCCAGTATCCCTTACCACCCCTCCCCCTGCCCTGCAACCTAACTTCCTCCCACTGGAACCTTTTAAAGATTCCACCACCTCCTAAGAGCACCTTGGTTGTTGCCTAAGTTCTTAACATATGGATCTTTGGGGTACATTTACCCAAACCACAGTACTATGCTAAACTCTGTTGTAAACTTTACATGTCATCTTTACAATGCTCCCATACTATTCTACTCATGAAAAAAATCTCATTGGCCAGGCATGGTGACACACCATGCAATCCCAGACACTGGGAGGCTGAGGCAGGAAGATCTCAAGTTCAAGGCCAACCTGAGGAAATTAGTGAGAATCTATCTCAAAATAAAAAGGGTTAGGAATGTGGTATAGCACCCCTGGGTTCAATCCCGAGTACCATAAGTAAAAAAAAAATCTTAGTTGAAGGTAAGAGCAGTAACTTATTCCAAACTTACCACAGCAAGAGCATCACTTTCCAGGAGAGAAGGCAAGTCTAGGACAATGTAATAAGCCATATAGAAAATAAGTGAAAGTCACAATGGGTATGGGCAAAAAAAAAAAAAAAAAAAGAAAAAGAAAAAAATAGAAAAA
>PVKS010028538.1:0-14663 GCA_004027875.1 Aplodontia rufa
CCCCCCCTCCCCGTCGTCCCTATGCCTCCCAGTATCCTAGGGTGCCATCCATCTCAAAAGGAACTTCTCTCCAGTGGAAGTCCAGAAAGCCCATAAATATATGAGAAAATGCTCCATATCATTAGCTACAAGGGAAATGCAAATCAAAACTTCAATGAGATACCACCTCACTCCTGTTAAGAGTGGCAAAAATGAAAAATACAAACAACGACAGATACTGGAGGAGCTGTGGGAAAGAGGAACACTATTACACTGCTGGTGGGACTGCAAACTGGTTCAGCCACTATGGAAAGCAGTGTGGAGAATCCTCAAAAAATAAGGAGGGTTTCCTATTTTTACTGCCAAGAGATTTTCTCAGTCTGACCCTTTAACACAAAGCTCCCAGTGTGCAGTCATCAGAGCTTCTTTCCACCAAGATGAAGGGTAAAAAGAGATTCCTTTCAGAATCCCTAAGTGAGAAATGAGACAAAGAATTATTTGCACATAATATCATGCAAATTGAAGTGTTTCAATTAAAAGGGATTACCCATGATGAAACAGAAGTCTGGCTGGGCTGGACCTAAGGACCTGGAAACCTTTTCATATTTTTATGGGTCAATCTTCCGGAAACCTGTTTTTTCTGGTTTCTTTAAAGGTTTCTTCTATAACAGAAGCATTAGGAAAGTCTACCAACTGAAAAGAAGCATGAATTAGCTTTAATTAAAATAAGAAAACCAACACCCAATGCAAGTTTTTGGAGTAGCACAGAAGAAATTCTCAAAAGCAATCAATGAAAAAAATATGATTCCCATTTTGTATATGAAGAAATGAACCAGAGGTTTTTAAGTAAGTGGCCCAGGATGATATTACAAGAAGCAGGTTGAGCTGCGGAGTAAGACCAAGTATGTTGCCATGCAAAAGCATCTTTCCCCCAAACAGCTGTGTTGAATTTTTCCAAGGTGTTTTGGAGTGCAGTTTTAGTTTTACCAAAAAGTCACCAGGGACCAAATCTCTTAGTCTGTGGCCCTTCTCTACTGAAGTTGTTAATGAAAGAGAATTATTGTCTTCAGAAAACCAGAATTAATATATGCAAATTGTAGCAGAGATGCCAATTGCTCCCATCTAATCGTTTTGCATTAGATATTTGTATTAACATATCACACTGTTTCTCATAAATATATACAAATACTATGCATCACAAAAAATAACACTTGAAGAAAAAAAAAAAGAAAACTGGAAAATGAATAAATAAATAAACCCACCAATTGTCTGAGGGTAGGAAAGTGGTCTCTCTCTCTCTCTCTAATTTGTGTCCTTCACTGATTGATTAACTTAATTCCCATTCTTTAATATCTGAATGAATGGGGGCTGGAGTGGTGGCTTGGTGGTTATGGTGCTTGCCTGGCATGTACAAATACACAGGTTCAAACCCCAGCACCATGTACCTATCAAAGTCTCAGAGCAAAGAAACCATGTAAAAAACTCAATAAAATTGATTCTCTTTCTCTCTCTCTCTCTCTCTCTCACTGTTCTTCTCTTTAAAAAAAAATATGTGAATGAATGGAAATGTGAATGAACAAGTCACCCAATGGGACAGGCTCGCCTATTGAATGATCTAGTATAATATTCCATTATCAGATGATGCTATAATTTGTTTGTATAGTCTGCTTTTGATTGAGTACATATGATTTCTTTTTTTATTATTATGAAAAGTACAGACAAGAGCATTTACATATCTTAGAGAGTGCATCTGAGAGTGGAATAGGGTCATAAGATTTAGAAGTTGTTGATTCTTTAGATAACACCATTTGGTTTTCCTAAGATGATGGAGTAATTTACACTCCAATTTATATGGAAAAACACTGCACAATTACTCTGCTTCCCCTACATTCTGATCATTTTTAATGATGCACTTTAAATTTTATTAATATGATTCATTTGACATGGTCTTCTACAGCTTTAGTTTGCATTTCCCTGATTATCAATAAGGTGATCTTGCGGTGAGTGCTCTATGGTATTTCTTCTTCCGTGAGCTGCTCATTTATGTTCTGTTTTGTCTACCTATTGTATTGGGTGATTTGCTTTTTTCTTATGAAATTATAAGCCTTCTGATACACTTTGTCATTTAATCTGTTGTAAATAAGTTTTGTAGCTTATGTGTTGTGTTATCATTTATGTGAGCAGAGGTTCTTATTCTTAATATATTTACATTTATCAAGCTTTCCTGTTCACAGAGGCAATCTTCCAAATCAAAGTTCTGAAAATATTTTGCTGAAATTTTTATGGTTGTTTTCTGCATTTATGTATTTAATCCAAGTAGGGTGGATTTTTTTTTCTCATGGAGAGATTGAAGTATCCAATTAGTCCTTGGGTTTTGTTTTTCCTCTGTATAGATGACCAACTGTCCAAGACCTATGTCTTCTCAATCTATTTTTTCTCAGGGCACTACAATGAGATTTCTGTTCAAATCTAAGGTCCACATGTATGTGAATGTATTTCTAGGCTTTCTATTTGCTCTGTTCAGTTCTGTTTTCATGGCAGTGTCTGGAAAGGCAAATCCCATTCCTTTGCTCTTCTGAAGCAGTATCTTACTATCCTTATGCCTTTAATCTTCACCATAAATTATAAAATCAGCTTCTTAAATTCCCCCAAATCTGCTAATATTTTGACTAGAATAAAATACTAGAGCAATGTACATTCTTGAGATAGTTTCTCTTCTAATTAATGTGGAGACCATGTATGTGATACGGTTTTCTATTTATTAAAGTCTTTGAAAATTTTTCTTCAATATGATTTTCTCCATGCAAATTTTATACATGAATTGCTTGATTCCTTGGTATTTTACCTTTTTATTTGAAGCCAATGTAAAAGCAATATTGTAATAATTATTTTCATAAATGTTTCTAGAGTATTATTAAATTACAATTTATTTTTAAATCCTTTTTATTTTTTTAAATCCTTTTTAAATAAGATTATTTTAGATTTACAGAAAAAAATTGTAAAGATAGTATGGAGGGTTCTCATAAATCTACCCAATTTCCTCTATCATCAACTTCTTATCATATTATAATGTACTCATTATCATTTATGAACCAATATTGGTTTATCATTACTGGCTATAGCTCATACTTTGTTCAACATCCTTAGATTTCACCTAATGTCCCTTTACTGTTCCAGAATCTTGCCAGTAACACATTGCATTTGGTCATTGTGTCTCTTTAGGTTCTAATTGACACTGAGATTTTCTGAGTTTCTTCATTTGCTGACCTTGACAATTTTGAAGAGTACTGGTGAGGGGTTTTACAAAGTGAGATTTATCTGATGTTTTTCTCATGATTAGAAGATTTGAGAAGGGGAGGGGAATGGGGAGGCGGAGGGTATATGAAGAACTCATAGGAGTCTGGAGATTGGGAAGATGGGGGAACCATCCCAGAAGCCGATGTCATTCCTCCATGAGCTACCCATTTAACGCATGAGTTCTTCTGGGGGAAACTGCAACAGGTAAAATCCAAGGTGGTTATCCATGTTTTGGATTTTCCCCCAGATAACAAAGTTATTATCCATTGATTGCTAATGTTTTGATAATGTTTCCCCCTCAACTGTATTTATATGTACTTCTAATAAAAAAAAAGAAGATTTGAGAAGGAAGGCCACAGAGGTAAAGAGCTCTTTTATCCCCTGCTTATCGAGATGCATGGTGTGGAACTTGACCTCTCCAAGGTGAAGTTTGTCACTCTGCACTCCTCTAGAGTTCCTCCTTCAGGTCCCCTTCCCATACTGTATTGTAAGGAAGGAAGGCCCCCTGCAGAGCCTATGCTGGAGAGGACAGTTAAGCTTCACCCCCCAGACAACAGAATAGCGATAGAAATTATTTAGAATTCTTCTGAACAGATTTGCCCCCAAAATATTTATACATTTAATCGTTCATTATATTATATAAATTTATACCTTGTATTGTTATCTAATACTACTTTTATATTGAAGCTAAAATTGTTTCATCTTTCACTACTATGAGCTCTTTCAATTGCTCTTTCTTTTTTTATTTTGTTACAAAATTTATGTATTTATTTATTTTAAAGAGAGAAGGAAAATGAGAGAGAAAGAGACAGAGAGAATCCATTTTTTATTGAGTTTTTCACATGGCTTTCGTTGCTCTGACACTTAGTTGTGTACGTGAGTGCTGGGGTATGAACCCATGTACTTGCACATGCCAGGCAAGCTCCATAACTGCCAAACTGCTGTAACTACCAAGCCACCATAATTACCAAGCCACTGCTCCAGCCCCCAAGAAATTTAGTTACTGAAAAATCAAAAATGCATCCAAAGAAACAATATGATATATATATATATATATGTATATATATATATTCTGAAAATTAGATTTACCCCCTAGATCCCACCTTATTTTCCTACCTTTACCCCTCCCTCCCTGTCCCCTCCCCCTTCCTCCTCCTTCCTGATACATCTTTATGAATGCCCTAGATCATGTGTCACTACACCCCTGCTGGGACTAACACATGAGAGTTGACCAGCCTCCACAGATGAGTGGAGACATTCAAGCCTTGGTTCTCTGGGTTATGCTTATTTCACTCACCATAATTTCTTCCATAGCCATCCATTCACCTTCAAAAGCCACAATATCATTGTTTCTAATTGCTGAGTAGAACTCCATGGTATATGTATATGTCACAGCTTTTGGATCCATTCATCCAGTGAGGGGCATCTGGGTTGGTTCCATAATTTAGCTATTGTAAACTGAGCTGCTAGGAACATGGATTTCACTGTGTCACTGTAATGTGCTTATTCTAACTCCCCTGGTCAATTGCTCTTTCAATTGTGTCCTTTTGACATATCCCATAGTCATGGAGTGTTTGTTTTTGCTTTCTCTGAGCACTGCCTTAGCAATTTATGTTTTTAAGATATTGACTTTATTTCCAGTTTCTCTGCTAAAATCTCTTAGCAATTCAATAATTTGGGGTTTTCATCCCATCCCAACTATGTTACCAGCAACGAATGATAGGTTTCCTTCTTTCTTCCAAATTATCACAATTCTTCTCCCGTTTGCTTATTTCTTCTGCCTTGCTGCACTTAACTAGGAACTAGTATGATATTGGGGTGAAATTGGAATAATGAACATAGTTTTTTTTTGGTCTGGTGCAAGGAGTGAGTTCAATATATCACCACTGAGTATATTTACTGTGCTTTTAAAGAACTTTTATTAAGTTTAAGAAATTTCCTTCCAATCTGAGGTCACTGCCCTCAGAACAGACCCTGAAACAAGGATTTAAATGTAATATTTTGTTGGGAGGCAGGATCATGGAAATTCTGCAAAAGAGAGTGATAACTGAATTAGACAGCAAACAGTGTCTTATAAAGCTAGTTACCATGGTGGACAACTGGACTTCAATACAGTTAGGGAAACTCTGGGACCCAATGTAAAAATCACACCTTAGAATTATTCAAACTGAAAGATGAGTGCTATGGTTTGGATATGAGGTGAAACCCCAAAGCTCCTGTGTTAAAGGAGGAGGTGAAATGATTGGACTATAAGAGCCAGAACCTAACCAGTGCATCCAAATTTAAAAGGACTAATTGGGTGGTAACTATGGGTTAGGTGGGGTATGGCTGATGGAAGTTAGGTCACTGGGGGGCCATTCTCTTGGGGATTATATTTTGTCTCCCTGGCTCCTCACTTCATCTATCTCTCTCTCTCTCTCCTTCCTAGCCACCATGACATGAGCAGCTCTCCTTCTCCTGCTGTCCTTCCACCATGAGCCTCTGCCTCATTTAAGACCAAAAGAATGGAATCCACCAATCGTGGCCTGAACCTCTGAATAAATGAGCCCACAAGGAATTTTCCTCTTCTAAATTGTACCTATCAGCACCAAAATTGGTCACAGCACCAAAAATGCTGACTGGCACAGTGAGGAGCTAGGACTCCTTGGTTGAGGGCTGCTAGGGAAGACTTTTTCCCTGGCACTTTGTGGGCTACAAAGCAAAACAGAACATAGATAAGTGGCAGGTGGAAGTCTGCACAGAGAGTGTGAGAGCAGGTGGGCACCAACAGCATCTGCTACACTTCCTAGGTTACTTTTATTTTGCTTTTTTCTTGCAAATTAATATTGAATTTTTCCAATATGCTTTAATCAGTTGATGGTTACTTTCTTGTTATTCCTGCTATAATCAGATATTTTGCTGAGTACATGAATTTGTTTTTGAATGTTCAATGACCTCTTGTGCCCTCAATGGATTCTTGGGGTAACTATAATTTGCTAATGTTTTCTTTAGGATTTTCATATCTCTGTTTATAGAATGAGGTTGATCTCTAATTTTCCTTTTCCACATTCCACATTTTAGGGTTAGGATTGAAACCTACAGTAAATCTCATGAGTTGGGATTTGATATATTCTAAGCTCCTGCTCTTTCAACACAGATGGGTGTTTTTCTTATGCTCTGGGAATGGTGACACATAGAATTACAATGGGTGAACATGGCTTGGGATACTGGTGATAGAAACTCTGGGTAGAATTGAGGTCAACATAAATGTGTCAGCCCCAAGAGTGTTGATAACTAGAAATGAGAGGACGGACAGGTGCTAATGAAAAACAGAACATGTGCATTCGATTCAAGTTATTTCCTCCTTAACAATTTAGTTTTGCTTTAGAATCTCCTCCCCACGAAAATCTAAATCATGTTGCACATCATCTTTCAAATCTTTGGGAGACAGCTTTATTTCTTTACTTCCTCCAAACCCAAACCAATAACATCACTCACCCTTTTAAATCATTATGGTATTTTAAAGTTGTCTAGTGAAGAAATTTGCAGGTGGCACAGGGAGCTGTACTAGGAGCTGTTCCAAGGCAGCAAGGGTCCTGCTCCTTGGCCTCACGCTGCCTGCTTGGTGCCAGTAAGTACAGCAACACCAGGTGGAAAGCATGTGTATTTTTTTTTTTAATTCTAAAGAGGTCCCACACTTTCACAGGAGCAATATCCTAAGTCAGAATATTGTAGACATAATTATCTTACTTAGCTAAGTATTACTCTTACTAATATTACCTTTTGCTTATTTTTAAAATTAAAAACTCTAAATGGGCTTTGTATTTGGTCCCATTTTTACCTAAACTAAAAGATGACCTTGATAAGAATGAATAAATTTTAAATCAAATACAAATACTTTTTTGGACATCTATTTCTCTTCCAGAATATTGTGGGCATGGGATCGAGATGGAAGCCCAACCCTTACAGTCACGATTTTTCCCTAATAAGAAGTATGGAAGGGTCTAGATGCCTGAGTGGTTGATTGCTTTAACAGTGCTTCTCTTAATTTTCCCTCTCAGACCCCTTTCCTTTCTTTAATTTTACCAGGTCATCTCAATCCATGACTCATCCACAGGCGATCTGTACCCATGGCAGAGTTTGGATAGACTTTCTATACATTTGTTCTGTTCCTCCAAACCCTTCCTCTTGTCTCTCCTTTTTCCTAATTTTCCTTTTCCAGTGCCTTCACATTGAGATTTCTCCTTCCCCTCACCCTATCAACTTTTGCAAGATATATTTCATAAATGACTAATCACAAACTCTGCTCCCATACCACCCTCTCTTGGCGTTCATAGTTCATGAAAGATCAAAGCTTTACACTAAAGCTAGGCAGATATGTGCATTTTCTATCTTGTGACTTAAGATTCATGAAGTATGTAATCTTACGGCTTCTTGAGGGTACATCCAAAGTCGGCATCTATTTGGCTACTCACCCAAGCCCAGGACCATGCATAAGGGTCCTGACAACCTGAAGTGTTCCCATGGCTGAGTCCTTAAACTTACCTAAGCATAGGCAGCTGTCCAGTGACAACCTATCCTGTACTCAGAAAAAAATGTTCCATTATTCTGGAAAATTGACAGGATATCTTCATGCTAAGATATTTTTTCTTTAAAAATTAAGATTCCCACCAAAGAGGGAAAAAATAGCTCTCATAAGACTCAGGGTCTCAGTGTTTTTGAGGAGCAAGGAGACTATTTGAGTCTTATTGAGACTATCTATCACATAGATTTTGTGAGTGATAGCATATGTAAGAATCAACTCTGGAGCTCTTTTAAAGTGCTGGTTTTCATTCATCCCTTCATCCCTATTAAGTTTTGGCAGTACTTGGTTGGGTCTCTGTAATCTGTCTATCAACAAGTGTCCTTTTTTTTTTATATTGAGAGGGACACTGGGAGAGAGAGAAAGAGAGAATTAATTTTATTTAGTTTTTCATGTGACTTTCATTGCTCTGACACCTCATTGTATATGTGCTGCTGGAGTTCAAACTCATGTCCTTGCACATGCCAGGCAAGTGCCATAAATGCTGAGCCAACACTCTAGCCCCTGACCTGGGTATTTTTGATGCACGCCATTCACCCAGAAGACTTTGACAAATCCTTCTAGTTGCTGAGAAAAGGATCAGTTCTCAAAGGAAGGTTTTCTGACTCTCAAAGAAAGTTCCCAGTGCAGTCCTCAGAAAAGGAGAAAACTTTCCTGAAGATTTGTGGGCAGGGTTACAGCACGCAGGACATTATTCTGATTTCAGTAAGCTTCTACCTACTCTGGGTTATATACCGTAAAAACAATGGGCATGACCTCCTGGTCACTTATCTCCTAAGAGTGCCCTAGCAATAATTCTTTCCCTGACTTCAGAGATGAGAGGGAGTTTAAGGGGAAAGTCAGTGATGCTGCTATCTGTATTATTGTTCTGTTCCAACCCTAACTGGAGTAGTATACCACAATTCAATTACAACACTAACCACCTGGAGTTAGTACAGACCCCATCAATTAAGAGTTCAGTCAGGCACAACACAGCCTTTATTTCAGACGCCAGACACAGGTGGGTCTCTACGTCATCCACACTTCCTAATAAGTGAATATAAATTCAGGGATTTCTACAACCGCCTCAGAATTAATAACTCCCTGAGATGTCTCATAGAACTCACTGAATTGTTATACAATGATTACAATTTTAGTATGAAGGATACACTTAGCATGAGATCTGAGAGGCTGCACAGAACTTCCGTGGCCTCTCCTTGAATCCAGGCATGTCACCTCGTAGGTTTATAAATCTGTTATCACACAGAAAGCTCCACTGAGCTTCCAGGTCTAGAGGTACTGGGGAGGTTTCATTATGGATTGATTAATTAATTCATTAGCTATATGATGCTACTTGATTTTCATCACCATCCATCCCCAGAGGTAGGACTGACCCAAAGTTCTAAACTTCTAATCATGTGTTTGGTTTTTCTGGAGATCAGTTCCTATCCTGAAGCTATCTAGTGACTTACCATGCATTTTCTCACGAGCCTAAGAGGGATTGAACCCAAAGGTGTTATATCCCCAGGACTTTTTATTTTTTATTTTGGGACAGGGTCTTACTAAGTTGCTTAAGCCCTCATAAGTTGCTGAGGCTGGTTTTGAACTTGTGATCTTCCTACCTGGGTCTCCAGAACTGCTAGGATTATAGGTGTGCACCACCATGCCAGGCCTAAAAAGGATATTCCTATCACTGAGTAAATCTAAAGGTTTTCGAAGCTCTGAGCCATGAACTTGATTGATACATGGACCACATATAATCATTAAATCAGTCATGGAAGGCAAGGACACATGCCTGTGGGTGTGTACTATACATCCTTCTGGCCTCTGAAATCAGAAATAAGATAGATGGAAAGAGGGCTGGAGAGTCCCCTCCAAATCACTGCAACGAACATTTCCACTTTGAGAAAGGTTTACAGAATTCCTAAAAGCACCCTCTTCCTGGTTCCCATTTTCTTCTTCTTTTTGCCTTTTTAACATCCACCTCACCCCATTTGACTTTTTTTTTTAAATGTCATAATTGGTTGGAACAGACTGAGCAACTATATGAGCCCATTAGGATCTTAATCACCTGTTAAAGATGACAACATCCAGCAAGGGACAGCAGCATTTAATCCTTTGAGGGGAACTAATTGAAATCTCTCTTTTGAATCTATGCCTGAGTAGATTCAGTGAGGACGTCATGAAACAGAATACTCCACTCAGATGTCAGTAACATTAATGGGCTTGTGGATTAAATTAGGAGGGGAAAAGGGGCTTCCCAGTGAAGAGGAGGAGTTCAAGTCCAGTTCAGCGCTTTTCTTTCCTCCTGAACTTTTGGAATAAAAAGAACTATATAAATGCAAGGAAACGTTATCATAATTGCTTTGGGCGTAGAAATATTTTTAGCTAATGTTATTTTAATAAGAGCTTCTGTCAAGGGGGAAAAGGCAAACCATATAAAGCAAAATTTTATTCTGATGTTCTCTGATTTAATGTTCCCATGCCTGTTGTCTGGAAACTTCAAAGTCTCTTAAGCCGTCTGTTAGGACAGCATGCCTGTTTTTCAATCCCAGAGATAATATTTGGCAATTCTCTGTACTGGATATTGTGTTGAGCGTTACAGGACATGGGAAAAAATGGAACCGTCTCTGTCCTCAAGGAGTTTTGAGGAAACAAGGATCCGGACAACTAACACCACCAGGCAGAATGAGATTTGGGTGCAAATTACGTGGAGAGATAGGAAAGACTAAGACTTGTAAATGTGGCACTTAGTCAGGTAGATCCTTAGAAGGACAAGTAGGCTGGGCACAGTGGTGCATGCCTGTAATTCCAGTGGTTAGGAAGGCTGAGGCAGGAGGATTGCTAGTTTTCAAGTTCAAAGCCAACCTCAGCAAATTAGTGAGACCGTAAGCTACTTAGTAGGACCCTGTCTCAAAACAAAAAAAATAAAAAGGGCTAGGGATGTGGTTCAGTGGTTAAGAGCTCCTGGGTTCCATCCTTGAGGAAAAAAAAGGTGGGGGGGGGCATGTAGAATTATCACTGGGCTAGAGAAGGGAAGCATTCCTTGCTAAGAAAACAGCCTGAACAGAGATGGGGATCCTGAAAAGGCATAAAAACAAGACATAGTTATATCATGAAGTTTTGCTATTTAGATCAATCAGATAAAATTGAATCCTTTAAAAAAAATTCTGCAGAAAAAATTTGATCCTTGACTCTGGGTTTGGCTAACTTTGCTCAGCATGATTTATTCCAATTGCCATCCATTTACCTTCAAAGGCCGCAATATTGTTATTTCTTGTTGCTGAGTAGAATTCCATTGTGTGTGTGTGCGTGTGCGTGTGTGTGTGTGTGTGTGTGTGTGTATCACAGTTTTTGGATGCACTGATCTAGTGAGAGGCATCTGGGTTGATTCTATAATTTATGTATTGTAAATTGAGTTTCTATGAACATGGATTTTGCTGTGTTGCTGTAATGTGCTAATTCTAAATCCTCTGGGAAAATACCCAGAAGAGGGATAGCTGGGTCATATGGTGGGTCCATCCCTAATTTTTTGAGGATTCTCCACTCTGCTTTCCAGAGCATCTGAACCAGTCTGCAGTTCCACCAACAGTGTGCTAGTGTTCTTATCTCCCTGCAACCCCTACAGCATCTGTTATTATTTATATTCTTCATTTTTTCACTCATTTAGAGAGGCTGGAGCTAAACCCAGGCCTGTGTGAAAGGTAGTCAACTTCATATATAAGATCCAGAAAAGGCATAGCAACACATAAACTGGGGCAACCATAGAAATGTAGTGGAGGGAGGGGAGGGGAGGTGCAGGAGAGGAAGAGGGAGAAGAGGGAGGGATCTAGGGAGACAGCAGGGTAGCATACTCCACCCCACCCAAGAATCCAAATAATGCTTATGCAATCATTTAATTTTGGAAAATTCATAACCTGAGGATTTATGTTATTTGTAGGGGTGAAATACGGAAGATTCAAGAGAATGGGGTGTGGGTGATATGGGCGTAATTCCGTAATTCTGGTTTAAGAATATATGCATATTATATTGTCATGTTATATGCATTTATAATTGTACAACAACTCAACTCCTTAATAAAAAATTAAAAAAAATAACTCTGCAGAGAAATTTTCTGCATTGGAAATGCTTTTTTATTTTTATTTATATTTTAATAGCAATGTTTTTCAGCACTGTCAGTATCAACAGGGATAGAAATGTACACTTCTATATTTCCAGATTCTAGATTCTGTTCCAGCTCTAACATACTGGAACCTCTAGGGAACTGTGTTTTGGCAAAACTCCAGGTGCTTCTGATGCATGTTAAAATTTGAGAATCACATGGTGTAGCTCTGTAATTGTTTTCCTTTTTATTTTTTTTTCTGTTAAATTTCCCTGATAATGTGGCTCTCAAAATGCTTCCCAAGTTTCTTGTCTCTGTCATTCTTGCTTTCAACAGATCATTTACTATACTGAAGGGCGAAAAAAATGTTATTAGCAAAGAGCACTTTCAACCTATCTCACAATTCAGTTAAATCACCTTGAGGATGCTTCTCCACCTCCTTCCCCTTATGCTTCCCAAGAAGGAAAGATTCTTGTCCTCCAGGAGTCTGATGATTCCTTTATTATGTCTTGATATCCACTCCTTCCACACAGCCCCCTGACATTGCCACACCAGTCACCTTCTCACCATGCATCCTCTGTGTTCCCTTCCTCACTCCTTCAGTTCTCTGTGCTTGTGAATGTGCATACGTCCTCAAAAACGCAAACGACAAAAATAAAAAAATAAAATAAAAAACTACAAAAATCTTCCCTTAACTGTTTTTCTTTTTCTTAAAAAACTCCCACTCTGTCTCTCTCTGTCTCTCTATTGTTTTTGTTTGTTTTGCTTCTGGTTGTCAAACTCCTTGAATTTAGGAACATAAATGTGGTACCCAAGTTCACTGATAAGTATTTACAATATCTAAACTACTTGAGCTGTCCATGTTTCCTAATTTTTTTATTATTAAGAAATTTATTTGTTGAACAATCAAACATGCTTCTAACGAAAAATATAATACATAAGTTCGGAATATTAGATTTATACTCCAAGACAACCCCCTCCCAATTATCCACCCTTATCCCTCCCCCCTCCCTCCTTCCCAAAACATCTCTCAAATACCTTAGTTGTATGTCATTACAACTTTTCCTGATTTAAATCATGAGAACTAACCTCCTTTCACAATGGTCAGGGTCTAGTTGTTTTTAATGCTTTATGCACTTCAATTTGATCTTCCATTGGTTTCTGGGCTGTCACTGCTGCATGGATCACTTACATTTCTCTCTCTCTCTCCATTATTTTAGAAAGAGAGTGCGAGAGATAGAGTCAATTTTTATTTTTTCATCTGGTTTTTGTTTATCCTACACTTAGTTGTGCATGTGGTGCTGGGAATTGAACCAGGTACTCTCATAGCCAGTGGAGCACTCTACCACTGAGCCACCTCTCCAGACCCTCTCCTACATTTCTTAATGTGTTCCTCTGGCTCTTACTTCTTTGTCTTTTCATCAATTTTATACTCCTTTTTACATGACTCACTAGCTGATAGTGTTAAATGGCTCAACCATTGTCTACCTCCCGCTTATTATCAAATGTATAGATAAATCTCTAACCTCCACCATGAAGTGAAATCTCATTTATAGTTGTCAGTTGGTTATTTATATACTCAAAACTGTACTCTTTATCTCTCTAAGCTCATTTTGAAAATCTTAGAAAATTTCTTTCAGAAATGATTATAAAATATTTTATTCAGTTGTGTATTGGGTAGCATGTTAGATTATATTCACTGAAAAACCTTCCAAATAGTTTTTAAAAAATTCTAGAACACACACACAAATTGTGAGAGAGCATCATGCTCAAAAGCTAGGGGGAAAAACATACAATTTATAAAATAAATATATAAAATAAATATAATATGTTTAAAGATGAAAGGTTAGATTTAAAAATATGATTAAAAAACAAAGGACTGTAAAATTATCAAGTGGATTTCAAAAAGGACCAAATGGCATGTCTCCAAATTAAATATACAGTTGAAATTAAAATCTTATAGAAGGGTTAAACAAAATATTGAACACTGCTAAAGAAAGAATTCAACAATTAGAATACGATACTAAAGAAAATTTCAACACTAGAGTAGAGAGAAAAAGAAAATATTTAAAAGTGTTTAAAATATATCAGAGATAAAGTCCTAATATACATCTGATTGAACTATAAAAAAAGGAAATGTAGAATGGGGCTATGTAATATTCCAAATGCTGAAATATATAAAAATTGATTAAAAATTCTAATCAGACTCAGAGAGGTTAAAAAGCACAAGGGGTAGATATAATAAACCTATACATAAATGTCATGATATGATAAATGTAAGGACAAAGATCTAACCTTAGGAGCAATCAGAGGGAAAAGATAAATTACCTTCAAAGGAAGAATTAGAGGAATGCATGGTTCTCCATGAAAACATGTCCAAATTCAAAGTCTAGAATCAAGTACAAATTTAGCTTGACCTTGCCGTTCCAGCTTCATTTTTAATTCATCAATCCTCACCTGATTTCTTCCTCCACTGTAGATTACATTCCACCTTGGTGCTCCTCGTATCTTTTTCGATGTGCCTTTTTCCATCAACATGTAATTATACCATTCTGTTTAATATTTCTCTTGATTTCTATTACAAGCATAATTAGTTGGAATATGTTTACTTTAGCATCCAAGGCCCTTTTACACCATTTCAATAGGCTCTTTAACTTCCTCAGTTTTTTCCAGTTCTCTGTGCCTTCTGTCGTTCTCCAAATTCAGACTTCTTTCGTGATCACTTTTGAAAATGCTGTCCTTTCT
>PVKS010028538.1:14763-26419 GCA_004027875.1 Aplodontia rufa
CCATTTGAATCCACATAATTTAGAATGTCAGGCTTATGGAAGTTCCATAAACATGAAGGTAATAAATAGAAAGATACTACATTCAGGATCTACAGCTATTAATTTGATCCATATTAGTTTTATTTATAGTTAAAGTAGCACTCTCCCTTAGGCCAAACAACTCTATTAATACCTGTTACCTTCTGCTAAAGTGATTAAAATTTACCATCCATGTATGCACACCTACCAAATCTCTGGTTCCCATGGTAACTGGACCACCTTGCTCTGAAGTAGGTAGACACTGTTCTAGGTTGAGGGGGCTGAGAAACCTGTGGCAGCATATTCTGTGTTCCTCATTTCTAATGCATGGCAGTGATGAAGTTTTTCCCACTTAGAAGGATGTAGCTGTAGATATGGGTACATGGCTGCCTCTGGGGATACTTTACATCAGTGCCCCAAGATAGCATTTCTTCTTTCATGTGTTCTCCCTCTCCCCTTCCTACAATATACATTTTTCCTGTTGTTAGAATTGCATATCAAAATGAAGAAAATTTGGGGGTTGCTGGTATGCTATTTCTTCAGGAGATTCTACAAAGTTGCAATTTAGCTTTGGAGCAATCAGAGTTTGGATAAGTGAGATCTATTGGAAGAATTTCTTTTAAAGGTAGAAAGACGTAGATTATGTCTGACCCACATAAATCTTCCTCATTTCCATGGATACTTCTGCAAATCTATAATAAAAAGTTTGTAATAATCTGTTTTTGAAATGTAGTTTTTATTATTATTATTATTATTGTGTGGGGAGACCACAGATCAGGGAGGATGATCATTGATACAAGAGTTTGTGACTCATGTTCCTCAGAGAAGGAGCCATGCATGCCACACATGCAGCGTCACATTAGGGAAGCCCCAGATTCCATTAGGAAGCAGAGCGAGGATGAAAAAATATGGTCAAGAGCCTTTATTATGGTGTCCATGGGAAGAAATGGGTACAGTATGATTAATAACCTTGAGATTGGCTTGTTTGGCAATTTCAGGGGGCTCTGGTGCTTAGGGGCTGTTCCCAGCTGTCTAATAAGTGGCCCTGGATTGATTATTGCAAGGGTAGAGTGGTCCTGAATGTGGGAGCCTGGCAGAGTAAATAGCTGGGGATGGAGACTCTGGATCAGTTGGTTTTTGTATGAAAGGCAGGTGAGTCATTTATGTCTAGGAATGGTCAAGCCCTGGGAAGCATAAGCTTTCCAGGGTTGATAAGGCCCCACATGTCAAAGCATCAAAATGGGAACACACACTTAATGCACAACTCATTAAATTCAAACACCAAGTCACTTGGAAAATCTCCCACCTTTCTCAGAAAGGAAATAAGAAATAACAAAAATGGGCACCATTGGGTATTGTGGGGTGCAATACAAGCTACAGATTCCTTCTACTATAATTTTAAGGGTTTCTGTCTTTAAAAATGTATACCAGAAACAGTCTATGAAGGAGGAATTTAGTGAATACACCCACAGAAAGGCAGCAAGAGCAGCCCACCCCATGAACCCAGCTGACACTGTGTTAAGGCACCATGTGCCATATATGAGTGATCTTATTTAATTTCATTGATGATGGCTGCTCTGACACCTTATAGCTTTTCCTTTCTCTGAACATGTAGACTACAAAGTCCCAATTTTTCTTTACTTTTTTTTTTCTTTAAAGAGAGAAGGACAGTGGGGGAGAGAGAGAGAGACATAAAGAATCAACTTTTATTGAGTTTTTCACATGGCTTTCAATGCTCTGACACTTAGTTGTGTACATGGGTGCTGGGGTTTGAACCTGTGCACTTGCATATGCCGGGCAAGCGCCGAAACCACCGAGCCACTGCTCCAGCCCCTTTTCCTTACTTTTTAAAAATTAAAGAAATAAATGGAAACACCAAAAGTTAATATTCCAGCTGGAATTTAGGACAATCGTCAATGAACAGATAAAGGCTACCATGGACCACCACTTCGCTGGACAAGGATGATTTTCACATCAGCATTCCATGTAGCCCTTTCTGGGTACATTTCTACTCTGTTATGTCCCTTTGGCATCCTGTGAAGCAGCTACATATCTGATTCTTCCTGCACACTCACTGCTGCCAAGAAAATACATCACACACCCTGCCTTGCATGTGCTGCCTTGAATTATCTTTCCATTTTACCATTTGCTGAAAAAACTGCATCTCAGCAGTGCCCCAAGTCCCCTGGGATAGACATCCATCAACACAGATCTGTTTTTCCCCTTAGGTGCCTGTCCATTCTGGTGCCACTTATTAAGCCTCATAGGTTCCTATTCATCAAAATCATGCCATGGAAGCCCTGAATTCTTTCTGCAGTGCATATTCAGCAGAATGCCAAGGAAGAGCAGAGACACACAGGAGGGAACGCATTGAAAGAATGTGTAAATGAGGCTTCCTATTTTTATTCAAAAGAGGCCAAAATGCAAAGGCATGAATTGGAGTTTTAAATAAAACCCATTCTGACTTACTAGAAGCTCCATTCCAATCCTTCTCTGTCATTAATTATCCAGGGAAGCAAAGAGGTTAGCAGTCAAGAAATAATGTTAGGAATATCCTAACATAATTAGTATATTAGGTCTATCCCAACATTATTATCCTGGTCACTGCTCAGGAAAGGATGCATAAACTTCTGTTTATCAACCTGACTATCTCCATAGAATGCCTAGCATGTTAGAAATAAATGTGAAAGGAAAAAATGTCACTTGTCATATTGAAGTATGTTAGAAGAGAAGAATTTTGAGGTAGGAACTGTGACACGAATCCACCTTAGAAATCACTTTGAATTGGAGTACATGTCCCTGCAATAGATCACCCAGGAACTGAACTGTAATTAGGTTGGAAAGATGTTAATGATTGTACTATTTTTAGAAGGAAGAATTACCTGGTGATGAGGTCATGTGACTGCAGCTCTATAATGGGTGGAGGAGACTGTGGTCAATGATGGGACACCACATGCCAGGATGCTTCTTCTGTGGGGAAAAGTCATCGATAAACCTGCACTGTTAAAGAGCAAGGTGCGCAGACCTCTTCTAATAGCCTGTGTTTATGTGCATGTTTAATCTCTTCACATGGTTGAGACTCTACTGAGGGGAGAAAAGCAGAGGGCCATGTTCCAGGTAAACTTCATTCACACAGTCATTGTGCGCAAACCTAAAAGTCATTGGGCTCTGTGTTTGGAATAAGAACGCCAGTCAGAATGGCAAAAAATGAAGAAAATAAACAATAATAGATGCTGGAGGGGCTGTGGAGAGATAGGCACACTAACACACTGTTGGTGGAGCTGCAGACTGGTGCAGCCCCTCTGGAAAGCAGTGTGGAGAATCCTCAAAAAACTAGGGATGAGCCCACCATATGACCCTGCTATTCCACTCCTGGGAATCTTTCCAGGGGATTTGGAATCAGCACATTATAGTGACATAGCAATATCTATATTCATAGCATCTCAATTTACTATTGCTAGGTTATGGAAACAACCCAGGTGTCCCTCACTGGATGAATGGATCCAAAAACTGTGGTACATATATACCATGGAATTCTACACAGCAATTAGAAACAATGATATTGCAGTCTTTGAAGGGAAATGGATGGCTATGGAAGAAATTACGCTGAGTAAAACCAGCTTAACCCAGAGAACCAAGGATCAAATGTCTCCACTTATCTGTGGAGTTTGGAATTAGACCCTGGCCATTCAGAAAGGTGGTTTATTATCATGTGTTCAATCTAGATAAGGTGTAATGTTATACAACCTAATACTTTTTTAGAGATATTGTGGGTAACGGAAGGGAGGGATATGGGTGGGAAATTGGGGGGTGCACTGGGGGTAAATCTAGTATCCAGAAACTATACACATTTTATATTATTTTGTTAAAAATTTGTATGGTTGTTCAAAAATAAAAATTAAAAAAAAAAGAACAATTATTTTCCTAAAGTGGAAGGGCAGCTTCAGACTTCTGCAGTGCTACTCTCCAGGAAGCAAAGGCACCGAGAGGAAGGGAGCTTCCAGGGGAAAGTGAGAGAGGTATAGTCTTGGTTCTCCTTTAGGCCAGTGTTTGAAGAATGCTTTCTATACTTTATATCACTTTGTCCATAGAATGTCACCTTGATAAATGAGGCACTAAGTTCGGCAGTGGTGCCTGGGCTTCCCATTGAATGACCAAGTAAGAGAAGCACAGAGGAGAATATCTGAAGCCCTTGATGCTGGTCAGTAGTCCTCTCTGTGATTGGCTAGCACAAGAGAGCAGTAAATCTGTCACAGTTATCCTCCTCCCATCTTGATATAAATCTGATTGTCTGGAATTTGGATTCTGGTTGGTGACGTGGAGATTATATACTCACCATTATGTTCTTATAAATAACATTGGATATTGACAGCACACGAAACCAATGCCAGTTCCCCACACCCCAAGAGAATCTTTGAAGGTGGCCTGTGGCTGCATGTCCCTGGTGTTCCCAAGTTCAGCCATGGACGATGCTTTCTGGAAATGCATATGCTGCAATTATTTAGGTAACTCAGAAGCAAACTCTGTGTTAGCAAGCAAAGGACCATAAGATGGAATTTGAAGTCAAACAGGGAAGTATTGGAGGAGATTGTTTGGTTGATAAGAGTCACATAGGTTTAAAGGATTAATGGTACACTGTGAACCTGCATCCTTCTTCCTAGATGTAGTCTGTGCTTTGTGTTTATTTTGAACTTTTATAAAAATATTCTTTTTTAAAAAAAGAAAGAGGGACAATGAGAGAGAGAGAATCAATTTTATTTAGTTTTTTCATATGGCTTTCATTGCTCAGAGACTTCCGTTGTGCATGTGGTGCTGGGGTTTGAACTTGCGTACTCAGGCAAGCACTGTAACCACTGAGCCACAGCTCTAGCCCCTATAAAAATATTCTTGCATTTAAAAATCTAAATGCTGTGTGCAGTGGTGCACACCTGTAGTCCCAGCTATCTGGCAGGCTGAAACAGGAGGATAGAGAGTTGGAGGTGAGCCTGAGCTATTTAGTAATACTCTATTTTAAAATAAAAATTAAAAGAAGTCTGGGGGCTTAGCTCAAGAGTAAAGTGCCCCTGGGTGAAATCTCTGGGACCAAAAGACTAAAACATAAAACAAAACACAAAACTTCCTGTTTTAGTCAGCTTTTCCAATGCTATGACTAAAAGACCCAACAAAAAAACAATTAAAGTAGGAAAAGTTTATTTTGAGGGCTCCTGGTTTCAGATGTCTGGCTCTATTCCTTGGAGCTCAAGGTGAGCAGAACATCATGGCAGAAGACATGGCTCCGGGAGCAGAGAGAAAGAGACTGCACTTGCCAGATATATATATTCCCCAAAGGCACAACCCCAACCCCAAATATCCACTCCTCCAACCATAGCAGTCTACCAGCCTGGTACCAGTTAACCCCTAACAGGGAATTGACTCACTGATTGAGTTAAGGCTCTTGTAACCCAATCATTTTACCTCTGAATCATCTTCCATTGTCTCACATGAGATTTTGAGGGACGCCTTTCATCCAAACCATAACATCTCCTAAGCCTGCCCTCTATTGCAAGAGAGGATGGGTAAGAGAAAAGTAGAAACAATTGAAAGCTAGGGAAATGGTCTCCGGAGAAACTTCCTTCCTGTTCTTTCCTTCAATTGATGTTAGCGGGAAGTTACCCAAGAGGGGTGACATTACCCAAGAGGGATATCTGAGGGGGTCCTTGGGTGGAAGGGTGCTAGGAGATCCTCACTTCAATTCATGTGCGCATTTGAATTTCCCCTCACTCATCTCCTTGTTAATATCATGGAATATATAATAACATGTAGTAACTAATGCTTTTCCAAAAAATACACACATTGTCATAACTTTTGTTTTTTCTTTGGGCAAATTTGACAGATTGTTTCTAAACCTAATGCCATTTGCTTATAGAAATCTTGATGGCAAGGTTTTGTTCTATGATCCAGGGAGAGTGAAACATAATTTGGTGTCCGAAAGCTGGAGGTCATTATGAAGTCAGGCATTTTCCCTACTTCTGTCAAATGGCTTTTGGTTCTCAAAAGTTTGTTCCACTGTCAGCCATGAGTATGGAGTAGAAATCAGGAAGTCACCTGCTCTTATTCTTGTCACTATCTGCCTGCATGAACCTGTCTTTATGAACCTCTGCTTTCTGGTATGCTCTTTCCATGAGATCTCTTGGATTTTAAAGTATGCCCAAGCTTCTTGCCGGGTCTAAAATTGTAATATCATGTTTTCATGAAATCTAATTGCAAAGGTTTTTCAGATTGGAAGCCTTCTCAGAGAATAAGTATCATAAATTAAAAAATGAAAAACAGGACACTAAGTTTTTAGATGGAGTCTTATTGTGGCAATTGTAATTGGAATCTGCCATTTCAGTACACAGACTTTCATATGAGTGGCTGAGAAAGAATACCTCAACTTCGTCTTTTGGAGAGAAACAGGTCTTATGTCAGAAAATGTTCACTCAAATCATGTCCCCACTCCCAAAGTCCCTGTTTTAAGACAACTTTTGAGGTCATCGGCGGAAGATACGAAGATTTCTTATTCTATGTGAATTTGCTGCGTTGGTGAATGTGTGTGCACAGCTTGTCTTGTTGGCAGACCGAGTCATTTAAGAACAGCTGTTTAGCGAAGGGACGGCTTTACTTTGTGCATTTTGCACACGCATAGGTAAAACACCACATAAGTGTTTTACAATAGTGTTGGTACAGGCATAGCACACAAAGATATCATATAAGCCCTATTTTCTACCTTCAAGCATGATCCCATGCATATTCATACACACATACATACAAATACACACAGCCATGCAGTATGCAGAGGGAACTCTGCTCCCACTCATCCGAGTTAATTTCAGGAATGGTGATTTTTAATTTAGCACTCAGTGTGCAGCCCAGTTCTGAGTGAATATCTGGGCAGGAGGGACACACTATCTTCCCAACCACTGCTGGTTGGCAACACGCTAGAAGCAAAGAGAAAAATGAGACCAACAGAAAGAAGGGAGCAGCAGGCAGCTGGATTTCTAAATGAACTCAGGTTCCCAGACCTTTTTGGATAAAGTTTCAGGAGATTAAAAAATGCTGTATTTCTGGTCCGATTTGTGGGATTGGTTGTTTGTTTGTTTGTGGTTTTGGGTTGAAGTTTTGCTTTCTCATTGTAAACTTTTTGGCTCTTGTCTGATAAAACAAAAATGCACAACTTTCAGCGAGTCAACACTAGTAGGTTGAGATCAAGTGAAAGAGCATAGATTCTCTAGGAGACCCATTGGTCTGCAAATGCAATTTTGACTTAGAAAATACAAATTAGGGAAATACTATGAAAAAGAATATTTTGTCATTTTTTTCTCCTGAACTCCTGATATGACCTTCCAAATAATAATCCTCTCACTTGAAAATGGATTTCTATTTAAATCAGGGTTTGCTTATATCAAAATTTTACATGCACATAGTTCAAAGATCCATGTAGTCCTTTTTACCAAACTTGTTATAATAAACAGCATTCTGGCCTTCTCCGCTTTCCAATTCCCCAAAGGCAGCAGTGCTTAAATTTTCTAGCAGATGCTTTTGAACTTCCCTACATATCTCTAAAGAGCATGCATCTATTTCTCCTTCCTGGTATTACCAATTAACTCTTTACTATGAGAGATTTGCTCTCTTTTACCACTTCCTCAGCCCAAGTATTTACCCAAGTTTACTCTTCCTATTTACACATTCTCTCACTATGTGCACTGCAGTGTGTGTTAGATCAATATTCAGTGCTTAGATTTTGACTAGGTAAACACTTGCACAGCTGAACCACGATTGCTTTTCATTTCTTCCATAACATGTCTACTTTCCCTGGCTAACCATTAGTTTGCCCTTTTTCCCTTCTTTTTTATTAGTTTTCTATTTTTTTAACCAATAATTAAAACTGAGTCTCACTTTCAATGGTACCCAGTGGTATAAACCTCTCCACAACATGTTCAACACATGAAGTATTTTATTCATTTTGTATTTTTGAAGAAATCTCTCCTGGAATTTTCTTACTGCTCTTATGCAATGGTGTACAATTGTCATTCGTGACATCTCTCTTCATTATTATCCTGGTGATTTCCTTTGTCTTTGTATTACATTTCTTTCTTTTTTTTTTTTTTCTTGAGAGAGAGCATTTTGAAGGAAAATTTTAGGGCAATATGTGTCTAAAAATCGCTTTCTTCTACCTTTAACTTCGCTTGCTATGTTGGCTGATACTAGAATTTCAGGTTGAGGATCATCTGATGTCCAAAAGTTAATAAAGAAAGCAGAATGATATCCAGATGTAACAGTCAATTTATGGTAACAACCCCCGGGTTTCTAGCCATATTCCACAATGATAGTTTTTTTCAATTATTCTTCGTGCCATCAACTATGAGTTGGCTATAATTAGGCTGCATATACCTTCTCACTTCAAGATCCAGGCCATTCTTTCAGCAAAGAAAAGAGGAAGAGGACTGTAGTGTTATAAGGCTCTCAAAGCTTCTGTTTCACTGTCATTGGTAAAGAATGTCCATGACCAAGTCTGACAAGGTGGTGGGGAATTATATTCCTCCTGCAGGAGATATTAGACATCATATGGCAGCTGGAGGAGTTTTATTTTCTTCTTGTAGGAAGGGAAGTAAATAATTGCAAAAAAATTATAGCCAAGATAATGTTCAGGTTCCATTTACAATTGTCTTCATAACCCATTTTCTTTTTCTTTTTTCTCTTTTTCGAAGAGCTTTACAAAGAGTGATAAAATAGAGAGAGTAGTACCATGTTTAACATCCTGCATTTATTCGCCTGTGTTTTATTTATTTGGTGCTGTGAGTGCTTTCATTAGAACATATCTATGTTCGCTACTGTATGGATTGTATCTGGAATGTCCCCAAGTGTCATGTGTTCAGAGGTGGGACTTACTGAAAATGATTGGATCAGTGAGGGCTCTGACTTCATCAGTTGATTAATCTAATGGATTAATTAATTCAGTGAGATCTAGGTAGATGAAGTAGGACACTGCGTGTATGCCTGAAAGGGTTACCTTCTCTCTGGTCCCTTTGTCTCTCACTCTTTCTATTTCTGGCTGCCATGAGCTGAGCAGTGTAATTCTGCCACATCTTCCACCATAATGTTGTCTCTCACCTGAGAACCAGCACAATGGAGCCAGACTACCATGGACTGAGACCTCCGTAACTATGAACCAAAATAAATCTGTCTCTAAGTTTTCAGGTATTTTGGTCATAACAATGAAAAAAATGGCTAACACGGTTGCCACTCTGTCAAAGAAATTTTTTCAAATTGAGAATGGACTAAAGGGGCCATTTAGAATAAATCATTTATAATACTAATCTCTAGACAGTGAACTCTGGCTCTGTCACTTAAAATCTCTAAATCACATGTTAAAGTTCAGAATACTTATCTGTAAAAGAGAGATACTATTCATCAAGATACTTTAAGAATTAAAGACAATAATACATTCAAAGAAACTTAGCCAAATGTTCAACTTCTATTACTTTCTCTCTTCATATAAATTAATCTCAGTTCCTCTACATTATGAATTCATGGTTGTTTAACTTTATACACAGAGTAAGGACTAAATAAATACTGTTTAGATTATCTCTCTCAAGCTTACTAATTAGTGGCAATGTTTGTTATCATTATTAGTAGGCTAAGAGAATGCATTTTTATTTATAGTGAACATGCTCATTATTAATCCACATAAGGACAGATTCACAAAAAAATGCGGAATAAAATGTCAACTTAATAAAAAGGTCAAGGAGTATTGCAATGCTTTCAACCTGTTTTTGATTTTGATTCAGCAAAATGGCTCCACACTAGCTGTTCATGACCATTTGCTATGTGAGTCAATGTGTCTTCTCTTGTTTATCTTATCATGGAAAGTGGATTGTGAAAATTCCCAGTCTCTTTTTACAGGGTCCTTTCTTGTTTCCAGCCTATTATGTGCTTCTGCCCAATGAGAATCTTGAGGAAGCTCTGGGCAATATGGAAGGAAAACTTACTTAAGCCAATCTGAGATGCAGAATGGTAATGTGATTTTCAAACTGATCTCAACATAGAATGCAGTTAGGTTTAATTCTTGAAATCTGTACAAGTCAGAGGGACTTTAAAACTTTTGTGGAAAATTTTTCCTCCTACTACTACGATTTTAGAAAACCCAAGTTTTGACCTCTGAATGTACTTTGGGCAGATAAAAAAAGAGGCCCCTGTCCTAGTGGATGTTGCCATTTTGGTAATACCAAAAGTAAATCATGCCTGATAGTACACTAATAGCTATTGCTGCCCTTCGGTACTTTTCTCCAGAGAACCGTATTTCCTGGGTGGGAATGATGAAGTTGTTATTTACAGTTCATAATCTCCATTCAGTGCCTTCAATAGATCTAAGCTCAGTTCCTTCATACACAGGTACCTCTCCTTTCCTCTGTTACTTTTCTTTTTTTTTTTTTACTTTCTTAAGGAACTCATATGGGTTTCTATCTTCTGACATTTGTCTCTACACTAGAAATGATTGTAAATAATAACAGAACTTAGCTGCATAAAAATGTATTCAAGTCAGGATCAAAAATCCCTCACCCACCACATTTTTCTTTCTAATAGAAACCTGTGCTTACAGTTCTTGGAGGAAAATTATGTTGGTGAAACCTAAAAATATATTAGCTTTTGATGAATGAATCTCCAAAGCCTAGGATGTTTATTATTATTTAATCTAAGCTATTGAAGATGAATATTTGTGCCTTCAGGTGTGAGTGGAAAAGCATTAAATAGCCCTCAAGGACTGCAGGATTTAATTCTTGTTTTAGTTTCCTGGGGCTGCCATAACAAATGACCCCAAACCAGGCAGTTTAAAACAACAAAAGTATACACTTTCATTGTTCTGGAGGCCAGAATTACGAATTTTGAATTCAAGGTAATATGTAAGTTTACTCCTTCCTTGCCTCTTCAACTTCTAGCAATTGGTAGTATTCCTTGGCTTGTGACTACATCTCTCTCTCTCTCTCTCTCTCTCTCTTTCTCTTTCTCCTGTGTCTATGTTTTCACACTCCATCTTTACATTTCATCTTCCTCAGTTTCTCTCAAAATTCCTTTTTCTCTTTCTTTTATAAAATTCCTTATCTTGTTCTAGCTTCCATGTATGAGAGAGAACATTCTGATCTTGACTTTCAGAGTCTGGCTTATTCATTCAGCATGATGTTCTCTAGTTCCACCCACTTACCAGCAAAAGACATAATTTCATTCATCTTCATGGTTGAGTTAAAAAAGAAAAAAAATGGTGGGTAAATCTCATAAAAATAGAAGGGAGAACAGTGGAGTAGAGGAAGAAGGGATCAAAGCAGAGGAGGGATGGAAAAGGGGAGAAACATGGGAATGAAATTGATCAAATTAGATTATGTACATGAATGAATGTCATAGTCAATTACACTTTTATGTATAATAATAAATAATGCACAAATTTTTTTCCCATATTTATTAGAAGTATATTGCGATACAGGATACAGATGAGGGGGAAACATTGTCAAAACTGTAGCAATCAATGTGTATAAACTTTGTTAACCAGGGGTAATGCTAACGCATAGATAAGCTACTATGGGTTTCATCTATTGCAGTTTCCCCCAGAAGAACTCATGTGTTAAAT
>PVKS010028539.1:0-26254 GCA_004027875.1 Aplodontia rufa
TTCCTGCATCACTGGGAGCCAAGACTAGGGGAGTTGGTCCTCAGGGGATAGAGGAAGAGCCAGCTTCAGTCCTACACTGGGTTGATGGGCATGCAGCCTTGATTTTCCCTTTGAGTTCTTGGAGTCCTTTCTAAAGCCAGGCCTGAAGCCACTCTGGAGTCCTGGAAGACTAAGAACTGCACCTCCCTTTCCTCTGCAACCTTTCCTGTGGTCTTCATAATGGTGCAGGCCACCTTCCTTTCCCATATCTGGCCCCAGACACCTGTCACCACCATGTTGGTAAAGCCCCTTGCCATCTGCCCTGTAAACACATTTCTATTCACTCAACACCATTACATAGCCACGCTCCTATTTACTTCGGATTTGGGTCACCTTGCATGCTTAAGAGGCTGTGAGAACAGTGCTCATGACCTTGGGCTCTTGAGTTCAACAGGCTTTGTCTGTTCTCTCTCTTTCACATATTCAGCACTCTACTATCTCCTAGTGAAGTGCAATTATCTTGTCCTTGATGAGCTTGTCTCTTTATAGGCAAAACAGGTGTTTCCTTATAAAAATTAAGTGATTCACCCAACAGATATATATGGTGCCTTCCAGTGCAGCAGTTGCAGGTTAAAATAGTACCCAGGGCAAGCAAGCCGAAGCCTGGAGACTCCAGTGGGGCAAGTCTATGCGGAACCTTTGACTCTATTGTCTGAGGGCGTCATTTCTATTGGGGTTGGTGTGGGTAATGGTGTCTATTGGACTCACCTGTGTTAAGGCTGGAACCTCAGTGTTGCAGGGGGCAGGGCAGCCAGCTGGGGAAGTGGGGTCTACATAGGTAGCTATTTGCAAGGATTTTGCAGGCAAGAGAGGAGGCCCAAGCTAAGGTAGTGTGAAGGGAAACAAAGGGATGGATGTCTTAACATTTAGGTAATAGCTATTGGCCTAAGGTTATCTATTTTGCAAGTGTGTGTGTGTGTGTGTGTGTGCGTGCGTGTGCGCACACTCAGGCAAGCGCGCACATGCTGTACTTTGTGGTGTCATGCCACCTGGAGGAGCCAATTGGAACATTGGAGGAAGTGAGAAACTGAAATTGGGATATGCTGAACATAATGTGCCTGTAAGACAGCAAGCAAGAAATCCCCCAGGCAGGGGGCTAGACATCTGCAATCTGAGTTGAGTTTTTTGTATTTGATTTTATTTTGCAGTATTGACAACTGAACTCAGGAGTGCTCCACCACTGAGCTATCTCCCCAGCCCATGCTTAAAATTTTAAGGCAGGGTCTCATCTCACTCAGTTGCCCAGGCAGGCCTCGAACATGAAATCCTCCTGCTTTTAGCCTCCTGAGTAACTGGGATTACAGGTTGCACCACTGTGTCCAGTGAGAAATCTTAATTGGCAAAGAAGATTTGGGAATTTGGTTTTTCAGTGACAATTGGCAGAGAACTGAGAGGGGAAATAGGATGGGGCTAGTTTCTTTGATTCTGTGTTTATTTGGCATTCATTCATTACAGGGTGAATTATATTAATTATATTTTCTTATTTTCTACATGCTTGATGTGCTGGCATTTCGGGGGCCTTACAGAGCTAGGAGAGACTTCTCTCTCCCAGAGATAACAACTTGCTGGCAGCACACCTTTAGCATGTAAACCAACCAATCCTGATTTTATACTCCCAGTCATCTCCCTATCTCACACTCCAAACCAATTTTCTCCTGGCCTAAATCATCCAAGGACCAGATACCAGGCAACTAGAGACAACCCCTATTATCCAAAGCCCAGTGGAATTGTTCAAATTAGTCAATCCCAAATCATTTTCTGTGCTTTGGCTTTCTTTTTGCTCCTATCCCTGTCTCCTTATCATGAGGTTTCCCCAGTGGACCTGTGTGGTGTACTATGGGCCTTTTCCTTAAGAAATGTGAGAAATAAAATCTTTTAAAAATCACATTGGCATCTCAGTTGTAGCTCTAACAAATGTATCCCAGATAAAACTTATGTCAGTTAAGAATTGAAGTACAGAAGGCAGATGAAGTCCCTATAATTCTGTATTTTCAATATTTATTAGGACGGGTCAAAATGTTTCCAAATGACCATTTCCCCAGGGAGGTGTTGCACTCTGGGGGATGATGGTAAATTGGGAGAATGATCCGGTGCTGCCTCCCCCAGCTCAGGATAATTGGGGGGGGGTGCATGGAGTGGGACAGTTTCAGGGACTATGAAGTGGACACTTGGGTAGGGCCTGGATGGAGCAAATTTGGCAGTGCAGCTGGACAAGAGGGAGGTGATGGTTCTCATTTTCAGGGCTAGTGAAATGCCTGCCCATCATTCATGATGAAGCTATGGGCCCGGA
The DNA here is from genome assembly GCA_004027875.1 of Aplodontia rufa. Classification (NCBI taxonomy): domain Eukaryota; kingdom Metazoa; phylum Chordata; class Mammalia; order Rodentia; family Aplodontiidae; genus Aplodontia; species Aplodontia rufa. Next base: position 2,330 of record PVKS010028539.1, read on the forward strand.
CCACTGCCTGCCATGGCAGCTGGGTCCAAAGTGGGAATCCTCTCATCATGCCTGAAGTCAGGACAGCCTGAAGAGGTTTATAGAAGCAGAACCTCTCTTGATTTAGACTTTACTTTTAGGCAACACTTGGAGCCAAGATTCACTCTTTTCCTGAACTTTACACACCGACTTTGCCCCTGTTGATCCTGAATTTAAGGGCTGGCTGTACCCCTGCCTCCAATTGATTCAGAAGCCATGCCTCTTACTTCCCCTTAAATATCAAGCTCTTGTCTTCCACTGGACAGCAGAGAGACATTTGACTTGCTGCTTCCTCCATCCTTACCAGCACTTGTGGCTTTAAATCATTAGTGGGAGTTTGACACGGAATAAAATGAGGTCACACCTCCATTGTTACCTAGAAGTCTGCAGTCATAGAACTCATCCAGTTCATTCACTCAGAACTTGAAGTGTGAGCTAAGAGAGGTGAGGAATGGCTGAAAGATGCTGTACTTGCTGTTCTGGCTACCCAGGGGTGTGCCTGATGAGAGGCTGGTCAGTCTGTTCTGTTCACAAGAAAGTCAGCAGGTTGGGCTGTGCTGAGTTCGAGCCAGGCCAGGTGTGGTGGCACATGACTGTAATTCCAGCAACTTAGGAGACTGAGGCAAGAAGATCACAAGTTCAAGGCCAGCCTCAGCAACTTAGTGAGACCCTGTCTCAAACAAACAAACAAACAAAACAAAACTCCAAAAATTGGAGGTGTAGCTCAGTGGTAAAGCATCTCTAGGTTCAATATCCAGTATATTCCCCCCAAAAAAGAAAAGAATTGGAGCCAGCCTCCCTAATTATTTATATCTTGAAGAGCTCATCATTTGTAGTATCCATAACATGTGCATAGCCTGATTCTTCTATTCTACTTGACATCTCCCAGCCCCCAGCAAGACCCATTCCCATTCTTGTTCCTAAAACACTATATTGGCTTTGCTATTACTCCTGTAGGAACACTCCTTCAAACTATGACAAATCCTTACAGACAAAACTTGGGAGACCCCACAGATAGCATCTGTTGGTCAAAAAAATACAATGACAAAAGTACATTATGAGTTTCATAATATTGTGTTTTTGTATTTTATTAATTGTAATGCATTTATATATACTTGAAAAATTCAGTATCATATATGTGACACATTATATTTGGCCCTCTGTCAGTTCTGCATCCATGAATTCAACCAACTGAAACAAAATTACATCTGTATTGAATGTGTACAGACTTCTTTTCTTTTGTCATGTTTCCTTAAACAACACACTATAACCACTCTTTATTTAACATTTACTCTTTGAGTATCTGGTGAGGGCCCAATTTTTGCTTCCAAGATGGTGCCTTATTGCTTTGTTGTCTGAAGGGGAAAAATGTTGGGTCCTCAGATGGTGGAAGGGATAGAAGAGCAGAAAGGATCTAGCTAGTTCCTTCAAATCCTCCTCCATCCTTTTATGTGGTGCTAGGGATTAAAACCACTGCCTTTTACATGCTAAGCACATGGTTTGTCACTGAGGAACATCTCCAGACCCCTCAAGTCTATAAGGGCACTAATCTATCCATGAAGGCTCTACTCTCATGATATAATCACCCCTTAAAGACCCTATCTCTTGGGGCTGGAGTGGTGGCTCAGTGGCGGGAGCACTTGGCTGGCATGCTCAAGGACCTGGGTTCCAACCCCAGCACTACATACACAACTAAGTGTTTGAGAAACAAAGGCCAGATGAAAAAATAAATAAAATTGATTCTTTCTTTTTCCCTCTCTCTTTAAAAAAGAAAAAAAGGACCTCATCTCTTAATCACATCAGTGGTTATTATTTTTTTAAGAGAGTCAATTTTTATTTTTGTTTTTCATCTGGTTTTATTTTTCCAACATTTAGTTGTATATGCAGTGCCAGAGCTCAAACCCAAGTCCTCATGCATGCCAGGCAATCGTCTACACTGAGCCACCCCTCCAGCCCTCAGTGATTATTTTTTAAATCTAAGAATTTTGGAGGGACCCAAAGTATAGGAACCAAATACACGGCCATAAAGATTTTTCTTAGAAATTTTATAATTTTAGCTGTTACAATTATGTTTATTTCAAATCAATTTTGAATATGGTTCACAATAAGGGTATCACCTCATTTTATGGAATAGGAATGCCCATGAGTTTTTTCCAACCTCATTTGTTGCAAAGACTTTTCTTTCCTTGGCAACTTCATTGAAAATCACTTGAACATATATGTGTGGATCTAGTTCTATTCTCTCTTCCATTGACCTGTCTAGATTATTGTAGCTTTATACTGTTTTGAAACCAGGTAGCACAAGTTTCCCAACTAGTTGCTTTTGATCTCCATAGGGCAAGTTTGGATGCTGGCTTTCTTTCATGGCAAGTTTATGGAAGTTCTTCCAGAGATCCTTCAGGGTGGCCTCAGGGCAAAGTTCTAATATGAGAAACTGGGCTCTAAATGTTTTTCACTCCCAACACCATCAGTGATACCCTCTAGTGGCCTCTTCCTCCTGAGCTGCTGGCCTAGTGGATAGGGTTCTGGCATTAGAGAGCACAAGCAATGCAGCTGCTGCAGCCCCTCTGCTCGGAAGTCTTTCAAGTTTACAAGGCTCTTTCATAGACAGGTTTGGGGCAAGTTCAGAATGTCCCAGCAGATGTCCAATCAAAGAGTAAGCCAGTATTTTTTAGGCATCTAAGATCAATATGAAAACCCTCTTGGAATTACATTGTTGCTTTTTGTAACAGCAAAGCACCCTTCCTAATTCTGTACCCACAAAACCACAGAAAGAAACTCCTATATCTTCTCTTGCCCTATCTGTTCCCATTTGTCCAATTATGTTAGCCTGGGGGTAGGCTGGATGCCAGGGCTGGCTCTGCAGCTCTACAATAAGTTCTGGTGCTTCTATGTTAGGGATTCTATGTAGGATACCAAATGCCTCTGGGTCTTCACCCTGGTGCCCTGACTCACCAGTTCCAGGGAAACAGGAAAAGATTCATTAAACACTCCATTACAACAGCTCAATGACAGTAATAACAACACCCAAACCACTCATACAGGTGCTTGCCATGCACGTCTCCTCTACTCATGTTAACTCATTTAGCCGTCCTAACAGCCGACCTTGTGAAGTATGATCACTAACATTTTTCCAGCTGAGGAAACTGAACACAAAAAAGGTACCACTGCCCAAATTCAGAGTTTGTAAGACAGACAGTTACAATCCAATTTAGAAGGCACCACACTGCTGCCTTACGTATAGGAGGGGCAGAGAAAATCTACCCAAACTGGTCATAGTTTTGCTGCGTATTTAGTTGAAACTAAACAGGAACTGTTGTGAGAAACAGACCAGACAGGAAGCAACAAGCAGCACTCAAAGAATGGGGAAATTAGATTTATTACCCCTTCGGGCTCAGAGGACTTTTGTATTCCAAAAATCTGAGCACTGATTCCCACGTTTATGCAATATTTATAGGTTTTCTAACATTACCTCATTCCTGTCTTGTAACAAGACAAGTTCTTTTCAGATTGCTTTGCAGAAAGCTTGTACAGGGTTTTGGTGTGGCAGGTAAGACATGTAGAGAAGCAAACACATAAGGGGAACAGGTCTTTAGTGGGCTGCAGCTAGCTTGCTGCAATAAGCAGGTTTTACAGAAACAGGAGAAGAACTTCACAGCCAGATAGTTTTCACAGCTGCATAGCTAAATGTTTCTTTTTAAAGTAACATTCCTGCCATTTTCATATCACTGAAGCAAAAGGAGGAATCTTGTGACCAGCCTTTCTACCACATAATGAAATCAATGGCCAGGAACAAGAAGAAAATACAAATCTCGAGTGGCCATATCTGTTCCTGAACACCCCCAACCCCACAGTTTAAGACTGTGCTCTAGGGGCAAGCCCAGCTCTTCAAGACCACCCTGCTCCGCCCCGCCCCCTCGCCTGCACTGGGACAACATCCACTGCTGCAACCAAAAGGACGCTCAACGCCTGCCAGACATCCCCTTACTAGAGGGCTCAGCTCCCACGCACAGAGAGGTACAGCCTCGCTCATTACCTAGCAGCGTGCAGCCCCCTTGGGGCGGAGGAGAGGCTGGTCACCCCAAGCCGAGCCTGCGGCCTGGGATACCGCCATGCCCCCAGCTCGCATCAAGAGCCAGGACCTGAAGCCACAGCAGCACGGCCAAGTAATCAGGCCACGTGCGAAACTGGACACTGCGTTTGCGCGTGGGGTGGCGGGTACCTGAGCGCGGAACTGCGGGCAGTAAGGGGAGTGGCTGGCTTCAGGTGAGCATAGGGCTGGGGAGCAGTTATCTCTTTGCACCTATGGAACTGTAAATCGCAGCTGTCCCATAAGTTTTCTAATCAGTCACAGAAAGAAGAGAATAGTTCCAGTCCTTTGAGTGTGGAAGGGGACTAAATACTCAAGAGATGAACCAACTTGAGTTTGGAGTGCTGAGACAGCTGGCACGTCCTCCTAAATCTCCCTCCCGCCCCTGACCCATGTGGTTCCTTACTGCTGACCTGTGCTCAATGCTGTGAATAAATAAAATTTCTAATCGGAAGGTCTAGGTCTAGAGTGGCTTTGGGCCAGGCACGTCAAATTCCTGGAGCTCTTTATTCCCATTGTTAAAATGAGGAGGGTGAACAACGTGTTGAACACTGCAAGTTATTAAATTGAAGGAAACGGATGACCACTTGAGTGACTTGTAGCGCGCGCTTGCGTTGGGTGCTGTAGCCCGGTGCGGCTTGTAGCACGCGCTTGCGTTGGGTGCTGTAGCCCGGTGCCAGGAGGGTTGGGGAAAAGGGCTGAAAATGCAGTAAGGGACAGGAGGAGGTGAGGGATGAGTTCTGCATGGGAGGAGGGGGCATTTAGCGCAAGTTTCATAAAGGAGATGACCTCTGAACTGGATCTTGAAGGATGCTCCTAGCAAAGGGAATGCCTGAACGCCTGCACAAGGCATGGATGAACCTGGTGAGTTCTGGGAATTGTGTTGACCAGTTTGGGAGGGTATGGGCCTTAAGGGGGAGGTAGGAAAATAGAGTGAAGGACCTTGAAAGCCTTCTTCATCTACAGACCATGAAAAGCTCATCTGTAAGGGGTGTTTCGATTTGGAGCTTACAGATGTGTATTTCAGTGAAGTCACTCTGGCAGGAACCAGGCAGGAACTGTAATTGTACCAAGGGAATGTTGGAGGAAGGAAGTTAATCTCATAGTCCAGGGAATAATGAGGGCCTGAGCCTGGGGTGTAATGGTGAAGGAGAAAGAAGCAGGATTCCAGAGATATTTTGGAGATAATAATTGACAGGCTTCTTTGGCTCCCCATTAAACTGGAGTCTGGGATGACTTCTGGGTTTGGAAAACTGAACTGCCCTATCAGTTCTGTCTAGGGAGACCCAGTGCTACTGTGTGTCCATGTGAAGGTTCTTGTCAATCATTAAGATATTTACTAAGTGCAGTCCTTAACACAAGCCACTCAGTATCTGAAGATTTTTTTTAAAAAAGACCCAGCTAGTCTCTGTCCTACAGGTGTTTGTAGTTGAATACAGCATATAAACACATACCTAAAGAGTTATATCCTTGTGATGAAGAGTTACAGGTGTCTGTACTTAAGACAGTGGGAGTGAGGGTAGGGAGAGCTTCATGGAGGAGAGAAACTTGAGTTTCAGGGAAATGAGAACCCCCAGGCACAGAAGGCATGTGAACAGGAAGGCCAGGGAGTTTGTGAGGTGTTCAGAGGACTAGAAGCAAAGGCTAGGGTGTAAAAATGGGAACTTGGGTTTTGTTCTCTAAGGGGTAAGGAGCAGGGGCTTAGGCAGAAGAGGGCTTGTTTAGATTTAGGTTTTGGACAGCTTACCCTGGTACATCATGGAGAATATTTGTAAAGGAGGCATTTGCAGGGAGAGGTCATTGTAGGAAGATACTTAAGTGTCTTAAAGACCAGAGTGAAGGCTGACTTGGGCAGTGGTGGTAGGAGAAGGAGCCAGTGTAGGAAGTTCAGGAAGGAGACTGGTATGGGGGCAGTGGGACAGGGAAGTGAAGGATGAGGAGAGAGGATGTGAGTTCAGTCCTGCATACCAGGTACATTAGGCCCTGGGGACATCCCAATGAACATACCTTATAATATGGCAATTTGCTAGCCAAGCAGGCATGGAGCCATTTACTTAGCCTTGGTGATCTTGGTGTGTGTACAAAATATGGATGATAGATTTTATCTCATAATGTTGGGGTAATTCACAAATAGTTATTGAGCACCTGCCAGTTTTGTAGCCACTGAGGATAAGACCACAGCATGAAATACACAGGAAATGTGGGGTGAGATAAAAATAGAGGCTCAAATTAGAGGTGCCAACTTGACTATGTTCCAGGGTAAGACTCCTAGAAAATGGAGTTGAGCAGTGAGTGAGCACAAATCTCCTGACTGTGGAGCAGGGTGGAGAGGCTACATGTGTCTGTGTTTCTCGTTGTTTTGTTTTTGCAGTGTTGACTATGAAACTTATGACTTCATGCATATGTGTGCTAGGCAAGTATTCTACCACTGGGCTATACCCTCAGCCCCATGCCTGGGTCTGTTTGAACATCTTGACAAAGCATCTTTAAATGATGATTTGGTCTCCCTATTCCCTTATACTGGTACCATAACTTCTGGTGCTCACCTGTGTGCTTCTGTGGGTAGAGACTGCTGCTATTCAACAACATGGGTCCAAAATCCTGAGGTCTCATCTGACAACCAGATCTGGAACCAGCCTACTCACGTCCCACCTGTTCTTCTGGGTGATGCTCTCAATAAAAATTGTTTTCAGAGGACTTATGCATTTTCTGGGTACATGAGCATAAAAACAGCTTTTATTATGTCTTATTAATATTATGTCTCCACTCTTCAGAGTAGGTTAGTTGTTTTATGTGTATAAATGTTAATTTTTTTGAATGAAGACCCAAAGTGGCTTACTGAGTTAATTTATAAATAAACTTGGAGCCTTTATTCACAATGTTTGGCCAAATTTAAAATCTTCAAAGGCTAATAAAAATTAATATTCATTGAGTACTTCAGAAGCACATTGCTTCACATACATTTTCTTACTTAATTCTCACAATTTTCTACGAGTTGTGTGAGCATCATCACCATTTTTACCACCATTAGTTGAAGTAAGTTTGGAGTGAGATGGAGCGTAGTAGAGCAAAGCTGGGGTGAGGTGGAGTAAGGTGGTGCAAGCGGGAGTGTAGTAGATTAAATGGCCCAAGATCATTCAGTTAGTGAGAGGCAGAACCAGGTTTTGAACTCAATATATCAGGCCCAGAAGCTTAGTTCTTGACCACTAGGCCCATAGCCCATTGTTAACTTTCTTTTTTTCCAAAGTGTTAATTTTTAAGACTTGAAAGACTCTGTCTTCCTATAGCTTCTCTTTCTTTTCTTTTTTTCTTTCTTTCAGTACCAGAATTGAACTGTACTACCGAGTTACAGCCACACCTCTATTTTTATTTTCATTTTTAAGACAGGATCTGGCTAAATTGCTTAGGTGCTTACTAAGTTTCTGTGGCTGGCCTCAAATTTGTGATTATTCTGCCTCAACCTCCTAAGTCACTGGGATGATAAGCATGCACCATTGTGCCTGACTCTCTTTACCTTGTTTAGGTTCTACATGAGGCAGCTATCTTCTTCCATTTAATGGAAATAAGCATTTACTAAGAGATTTGAGGGAACACACAAATTTTGTCACCTTGCTTTGCCTATGCTGAGGGAGTAATTAGCATTGGCCTCTGCCCTTGAGAGGACAACATGGTAGCTAGTTTAGTTAGGATCCCAAGGTAGGCAGTGGAGCACAGTTCAAAGGAGGGTGCTAAAGCAAAATCTCACTGCTCATGAAGACTGATCTGGCTTATGAAAAGATGATACCTTTTCTAAATGCAATTTTTTCCCTGAAAAATAGGATACAGTAGGCTAAAGACCTTCCAGTTTCTCAGACACTGGTGTAACTGGAGAGGGTTGAGGTCCCCCTTCCTCCTCGCCTTCCTTACTAAGCACTTTCCACTGGTGTCTGGTCTTTGGAAATCTTAGTTCAGATGGTAGTGCACATGGAACACACATGACCAACTTGGAAGAGTCTGAGGCCCCCATTGAAGGAAGGAGATAAGGAAGAGGGAAGGTCAGAGATACCTAGTTTAGTGCTGGTAGTGGAGCTAGTAGCCCAAGGAGGCAGGAGAAGGCTCAACCAACTCTGTCAACCTTGGTTTTCTCTATAGTATTTTGTGCAGGGTTCTCATCAGTAAATCTGGCTGAGTGAGGCAGATGGAAATGGTCATGTGCTCTGGATGGATAAATGGATAAGGTGCTAACTGTAAAAATCTCTAGATTGATTACTGCGGAGTCTTTCTTTGTGTGTACACACATACACACACAAGGTGTCAATCCCAGGGCTTCACACATGCTAGGAAAGTGCTCTACCACTGATCTATATCCCCTATCTTATTGCTGAACTCTTCCTTCCTCTTTCCCTTCTTCCCTCCTTCCCTCCCTTTCTTTCTTTGTTTCTTTTTTAAACAAAAACCTTTCTGGGCTTTTATGTATGGACTAATAAAAAAAATTCTTTTCCTTAAACCTATTTTTCCTTCAGATGGTAATGTACCTTTTCCTATCCAAGTTTTGTCTGAGGTGATGATAATATACCATGAGCCATCCAGAGTGGTGACTGCCAAAAATAACAGCTGTGAAATGATTTGCGATGCTGCTCAGGATAAACATATTTATCCCTTTCCATTTTACAATCAGTAAGTGCTATAAATTCTTATTTGTAATGGCACCTTCCTCTCAATACTGCATTTTCTTAATTTTGTAGTGGACACAGAACAAATGTCACCCTTTATTTTCTTTCCAGATCAGAGCTATGAATTTGGGACTTGTGACCATACAGGCCTTTGCTCCTTAGTCTCAGCAGGATTGGACTTTCCTGTTTTTGTCATTCTCAGTTTATGTCGTAGGCACACTTTGTGTAAGAGAGAAAAATACCCGTGAAGGAAGCTTCCAAGGAGGTTACCAGGTGCACAGTTCAGCCAAGTAGGTGACTTGATGGGAGGCATCTCTTTGTGTTTGTTCGGATCGGGAAGGGTGTGACAGAATGTTGGAAGAGATTCGGCTCATGGCCAAATAACTTAACCACCTGAGGTATGAGGCAGTTCCTCCACGTTATCATTCCACTGGGGTCTAACATCATTGCTTGAGAAACTGAGTGTGTGGGAAAGTAAACAGCTCCAGATGATGCTCATAATGTACAGCATACTGATTTCTAATTGTGTGTCTCAGGAACTGCTTTGGCTTCTGATACATATACAGATTTCCTCCTACAATTGTATTTATGTGGTACAAGTGTATCTACATACCTATTGAAGATTTTTCAAGTGAAACAAAAAGAAGGGAAAAAAATGGATGAGGAGTAGGTAGACAAATTAAAACCACAAAGCATTAATAGTTATGGAAGCCAGATGATGGGTAACTGGGGATTCATTAATCTCTTCCCTCTACTTTATTTACTTAGTTAGTTATTAGTACTGGGAGTTGAACACAGAGGTACTCTACACTGAACTTTCTCCCCCCTTTCCTGCCCCTTTTTATGAGACAAGATCCTATTAATTTGCTCAGGCTAGTCTTGATCCTGCCTTAGCCTCCCAAGTATCTGGGATTTCAGGTATGGGTCACTCATGCCTGACTCTTTTCTCTACTTTTGTATGTATCAGAAATTTCCAAAATAAAACTTATTTTTAATAGAGAGGGACAGTGAGAGAGAGAGAGAGAGAGAGAGAGAGAATCAATTTTTTATTTATTTTTTCATGTGGTTTTCATTGCTCCGACACTCTGCTATGTACCCAGTGCTGGGATTTGAACCTGGGTCCTCACATGTGCCAGGCAAGCGCTGAAACTGCTGAGCCGCCACTCCAGCCCCAACAGTTTTTGTAAGTACATAAAGTATTCATCTTAGCATATTTGTGTTGCTATAACCAAATGCCAGAGATAAAAACAAATATCTGAGATAATCAACTTATAAAGAGAAAAGATTTCTCTTGGCTTTTGATTTTAGAGATTTCAGTCCATGATCAGTTGACTCTGTTGCTATTGGGCCTGTGGCAAGGCAACACAGGGACACAAAGTGGAGCCAAACTATGTACCTCATGGCTTGGAAGCAAAAGAGAGTGGAAAGAACTGGAGTCCAAAATACTCTCAAGAACATGTTCCCAGTGACCTAAAGACCTCCCATTAGGCTCTGCCTGCTGAAGGTTTGTTTACTGTCTCCCAATAATGCTACTCTGAGGAGCAAGCTTACCATATGTACCTTTGGGGGACACTTAAGATCCAAAATTAGCTGAGTGCATTTTATTACATGGATGCATCACTAATCTTTGCTCTGTTGAAGGTTGTCTATAGATTTCTGCTATTAAAAATAGTTCTGCAATGAATATCCTTGAGTGTGTGTATTACTTTGTGTGCATTTATGAGTATTTTTGTCATCTGGGTTCCTCTAAGTGGTATTACTGGGTCAAAGGAAATGCATATTTTATAGTTTCAACAGATGCTGCCTGAGAATGCCTGTTTCCCCACACTTTCACTAGTACTGGATTTTATTCTTAATTTTCTCCTCTTCTTTGGGAGTGAAAAGGTTGCCCTATCAATACTTGAATTGAAATTCCACTGATGACTTGTGAGTTTAAGCATCTTTAAAAATGTTTATTAGCTATAGATGATCTTCAAGAGAAAATTGAATTTTTGCTTATTTTATTGTCTTTTCCCTATTGAGTTCTCAATTCTTTCTATGCTATAATAGATATTGATTATTAATATCCATTAATTGGATTAATTGATCAATTAAAATGATTTAAATTGTTCTCAAGTCTAAGAATGCCCTCCAACTTTAGAAAGCAGACTGGGAAATTCCCCTTGTTCCATTTAATCTACCTCCTTGCTGTGCCCTATGTCAATAGCCCCTGCAGGATTCTTTCAGTGGGAGATGACCTTCCTAGGGACCAGCCAAGGCCATCTCTTGTTTCTGATTTTTCATTAGCTCCAGATGATGTATCATCAGGAAGGGCTCCCCTTGGGCCATCACTGGGGATCATTGCAGGACACTTCCATGTTGGTATTATAAGCCTCATCTATCCCTGTGCCCAGTTGCCCCTCTGTCTTGCTTTGCCCCCCCGCAACAACCCGCTGTTCTTGTATCAAAGTTGTCAGATTCAAAATAGAGTTACTTGTGTCAAACCTTCATAAAATGGAGTTAGGGAAAACCATGAAAGGAGGCTACATATGATTTACCTGATAACAGTTACTATCACAACATATTTTCCCAAACCACAGCATATTGCACAAGTCACACAAGGACAAATAGCCATTTAGGTAAGATCACTTGCCTGACATAGTTTTGCAAGCCCAATCAGACCACACAGCCTGCTATGGCTTGCTTGCTTGCTTTCTTTTTCTTTCTTTCTTTCTTTCTTTCTTTCTTTCTTTCTTTCTTTCTTAAAGAGAGAAAGTGAGAGAGAGAAAGAGAGAATCAATTTTTATTGAGTTTTTCACATGGCTTTCATTGCTCTGACACTTAGTTGTGTATGTGGGTGCTGGGGTTTGAACCCGTGTACTTGCACATGCCAGGCAAGCACCGTAACCGCCAGGCCACCGCTCCAGCCCCCTGCTATGGCTTTAGGATTACAAGTTTTACCTAGTACCTGCTACTACTTGAAAGGACACCATGAGGGCTGGAGCAGTGGCTCAGCAATTACAATGCTTGCCTGGCATGCATAAGGATACGAGTTCAAACCCCAGCACCACATACACAACAAAGTGTCGAAGCAACGAAAGCCCTGTGAAAAACTAAATAAAATTGATTCTCTCTCTCTCTCTCTCTCTCTCTCTCACACACACACACACACACACACACAAACACACACTGTCCCTATCTCTTAAAAAAAAGAAAAGAAAGAAAGGACAACAATGGGCACCAAAAGTCTTCCTTAAAATAAAATTTAAAAAAGCAACTTAAGTGACTTTTTTTCTTCCACAAATTTTCCCTTTATTCCTTAGATGTATGAAAAGGTACTGGTCTCTGTGCATGTCCTACAAAACAATCCTAACTTTCTTATATTATCCTTATATATATCCTTATATATCCTATATATCCTAACTTATATTATTTAAATTATAGACATTTTGAAAATGTCTCTATACATTTGTTTAATAGTTGACACTAGTTCCCAGGGTGTGTACCCCAGCCATTGCAGCTCTGGCTCTGGGGACTGTCAACCTCTTCTATCTCCTTTTTCTCTCTACTTGTTTTGTTTGTTATATAGCAGCTTTGTGCTTCCCTCACTTTCCCTTCCCTCTTCACTCCCCCTGCTCCCTTTGTAATAATAGCTTTATTGATATAAAATTCACATACCATACAATTTACCCATCCAACGTATACAGTTCAATAGTTTTTAGTATCTTCACAGAGTTGTATAACTCTCACCACAATCAACTTTAGGACATTTGGATCACTATCACTCAGACAAGAAACCTTGTACCCATTACATAGTCATTCCTATTTCTCTCAACCCACCCCCACCCCACCTCCAGCCACTAGGCAACTATCAGTCTACTTTCTGTCTCTATCCATTTGCCTTTTCTGGACATTTCACATCAATGGATTCAGACAGTATGTGTCCATTTCTTTTCAAAGTAATGAGAAGAGGCCAGGTTGCTGAATATCCAAACTGTGAGGTCTGGGCCTCAAATTGGCTTAGTCAGGGTTTGGGCAGTTTCACTGGGGGTGTGGGTCAAGGATCTTGGGCTGGGTATTGACCAAGTCTAAACCTAGTAAGTCACAGCCACCCTTGTAATGTTAATGAATGTCACGGAAGTGGGCAGCGATGGTCTGGATCAGATGGAAACTGGGGGAGGTTGTCAGCGGTCAGGGCAGTAGTTCTATAATCTAGAGTCCTAGAACTTGAACTCTCTTGTCTATGTCCTTCTTATATGCTATATCAAATAAATCCATGAAAATGTTACCAAATTAGATTTTGGGTAAATAAGTAACTTAAGCTTCTCTGGAGGGTTTTTTTTTTTTTTTTTTTTTTTAAAGAGAGGGACAGTGAGAGAGACAGGAAAGAGAGAAACAACTTTATTTAGTTTTTCACATGGCCTTAGTTGCTCCAACACTTAGTTGTGTATGTGGTGCTGGGGTTCGAACCCGGGTCCTCGCGCTTGCCAGGCAAGTGCCGAAACCGCTGAGCCACCGCTCCAGCCCCCTCTGGAGGGTTTTGACATTCATTTCCATTCATTCTCATTTTAGGATGAATTGTTTTTATCTCGGTACTTTCCTTCTTATCTTCCTCTCTTCTCCTCCTCCCCCTCCTATTCATTTTTGCAGTACTCAGGATTAAACTCAGGAGCGCTCTACCTCTGAACTACATCCCAGCCCCCTTTTAAAAAATTTATTTTGAGACATGGCACCACTAAATTGTCCAGGTTCACCTAAAACTTTAATCCTCCTGCCTCAGCTTCCTATGTAGCTGGTCTTACAGGTCTGTAGCATCATGCCTAGCTTCCAAGTACCTTCTTCTTGATGCCTTGAAGAAATTGGTTTAATGATCCTGGAAGTCCTCCATTGTTTTATTTTTGATAAGTGGCCTCAAAAAGTAATGAGAGGGCTGGGTATGTAGCTTAGTGGTAGAGTATTTGCCTAGCATGTGTGAGGCTCTGGGTTTAATCTCCAGCACCTAAATAAATAAATAAAATAATGAGAACCCCCAGTCTCTTGGCAGGTGCTGTGCTAGGGAAGCCCTATAGGGAATAGGAGTAAAGTCACATAGCTTTCACTCAGGAACTTTCTTCCAGTAGTTTTCAAGATAAAAAATAAGCTCTTAGATTACTTCCATTTACTCAGATAATAGTCCAAGGCCCCAGTGGCTGTCCCCTGTGCTGTCCAGTCCCTGGCCTCTCTCGTGATATTGTCCCATCCCCACTGGCCACTTGGTGCCCAGCATACCAGGCCCACTCCTGTCTTGGGGTCTTTGCACTGACTGGGCCCTCTGGAATGGACCCTGGTTTCATTCATTTCCCCTGTGTCTGCTCAGATGTCACTTTCATGGTGCACCCAGTGAGCATCTGTTGGAAGGAGTGAGCAATCCTGGAATGAGTGTGGAAAGTCTGCGGCCATGGGAGAATTACTGGTCACATCGGTTTCTGTTGCCAAGAGGACTGTGTGACTCCTCCAGGCATATGCCAGTTCTAACACACTGGGGTTTGTAGAGTTTGGAAGAAAGAAGCCCTGGGAATTAGCTGTTGCCCCCTGGGACCTCATGGAGGGGATGAACCCTGCACAGGCCCCTGTGCTAGTGGGCCAAGTCTCTCCTCCCCATCACCTTTCTTGGGTTGTCCTTCTGGTGCCTGTTGGCTGTGGAGAGGGTTTCTGGTGGGGTTCTTCCTGCCTTCCCACTGAGTAGGGTCCTTCTCTTCTTTTCTTTTCTTTTTAAGAGAGAGGGAGAGATGGGGCTGGAGCGGTGGCACTTGCCTGGCATGCAGGAGTGTGCAGGTTCAAACCCCAGCACCATGTATACAATGAAGTGCCAGAGGAATGAAGGCCATATGAAAAACTAAATAAAAATTGATTCTCTCTGTCTCTCTCTCTTTCTCTTACTATCCCTCTCTCTTAAAAAAAAAAAAGGAGGGAGAGAGAGACAGAGACAGAGAAAAAGAATCAATTTTACTTTTTTTCATCTGGCCTTTGCTTCCCTGAGACTTGTGTGTGTAGTGTTGGGGTTTGAACCTGGGTCCTTGTGCATGCTAGGCAAATGCTCCAACCACTGAGCCACTGCTTCAGCCCAGTAGGGTCTTTCTTTACCCCCCTGTAAAATAGCATATCATGGTTGTGATGTGGTGGTGAGTGAGCCCTGTGTGAGACAGGGTCACATCTCCCAAACACAGGCCACTGTCTGTACCAGGACCTACAAGACCTCCTGTACACCCAGCCTGGAACCCAAGTCCTGATTCACTGCTCTCTACCTGAGTGGGCTCTATTTTCTGACTACACTTTACTTCCCAGCCACTCCCTACATAGGAGACCTGCTTTTTGTTGCTCCTTGGTGGTTGAAGATGGCCTGGCATTTTGACACAGGCAATAGAGAGGAGTTGAATGAACAAATCACACTCAGTTCATTTATAAGAACTTTTCTGGCTTAGTCCAATTACAGTGGGGTTGAACTCTTTCTTCTAAGATTATCACTCTTTTATTTTCTTCAGAAGCAATATTAAGATTTGATGATGGGGCTGGAGCAGTGGCTCAGCAGTTACCGTGCTTGCCTTGCATGTGCAAGCATGTGGATTCAAACCCCAGCACCACGTACACAATGAAGTCTCCGAGCAACAAAAGTCCATGAAAAACTAAATAAAATTCATTCTGTCTTTCTCTCTCTCATTATCTCACTGTCCCTCTCTCTTTCTTAAAAAAAAAAAAAAAGATTTGATGATTATGGTAGAGCACTAGCCTAGCATGTACAAGAGTTTGGGTTCGATCCCTAGCATTGAAAAAAAAAAAAAGATTTGATGTTTAGAAAATAACAAGGAGAAAATGGAAGGTGTGTGTGTGTGAGTATTTTTTCCTAAAAATAACTTTATTATGGAAACACAAATTTGTACAAAACTAGAATAATATAGTGACATTTCTACCCCACTGTGACCTAGCCCCCAGCCCCAACAAGACCTCTCATTTCATCCAGTCTCTACTCCCACCCCTGGATTAATTAGAAGCAAGCCCTAGTCTTCATATCACATCTTCTACAAGTATTTCAATGTGTATCCAAAAGAATTCTTCTGGAAGGAAGGGCTTAGAAGGAGATGAAGTGGGCCTGGGTAGGGATGGTGCTCAGCGTGAGGTCACAGTTACCCACCCCTGTTTGCATGACATCTGAATGAGGTATAGTTGATACACAGGTGTCCCTGTGGTCATTTCCTTCCTGTGCTGGCCAGGGCATGGTCACTGGTTAGCAAACTCTGAGGTGTTTTCCCTTTTGCCATTTCCTGTCACTATTTGAAACTGAGAGGAAAAGAAGGTCCATAATCTGATAATCATGCATTTACTATAAAACTTGATGTCACATGTTTATAAGGAAGTACAGCCTGAGATCATGAATATTGATAATTTGAGGAATGCTAATGTTCCAGCAGATAGAAAGAATCTGAAGATTTTCATTTTGAGGTTATACATATTTTCTATGACATTTTTAATTGTCTAAAAGCAAGGTTTTCCATAAAATATTATATTAATTATGGACAGAAATGTAAATCTCATGTGTCTATGTATCTAATCACTCAAATGTAATGTCAAATGTTCTTGTTTAAGTCTATTGAATAGATTGAAAAAAAGAATGTGGCTTTGAATGCAACTTGTTAATTTTTTTCTTTCTGCTTCTAAAGTTCAAAATAAAACAGGTCTCAGTCCATAAAATAAATCAAGGTAAAACATGTTTTTAAAAATCAATAATAGTGGGGCTGGAGTGGTGACTGGGCAGTTACGGCGCTTGCCTGGCATGCGCAAGTATGAAAGTTCAAGCCCCAGCACCACATACACAATGAAGTGTCCAAGGAATGAAAGTCATTCAAAAAACTAAATAAAAATTGCTTCTCTCTCTCTCTCTCTCTCTCTCTCTCTCTCTTCCCTCTTTCTAAAAAAAAAATCAACAATAGGGGGTCTGGTACAGTGGCCCTGCATGCTCAATGATGTGGGTTTCGAACCCCAGCACCACATACACAACTAACTGTCTGAGCAATGAAGGCCACATGAAAAACTAAATAAAATTGATTCTTTCTCTCTCTCTCCTCTCTCTCTATCACTGTCATTCTCTAAAAAAAATCAACAATAAGGGGGCTGGAACAGTGCCTCGGTGGTTACAGTGTTTGCTTGGCATGCGTGAGGATGCAGGTTTGAACCCCAGTACCACATACACAATGAAGTGTCAGAGCAATGAAAGCCACATGAAAAACTAAATAAAATCAATTCTCTCTCTCTCTCTCTCTCTCTCTCACTGTCCCTCTTCATTTAAAAAAAAATCAATAATAGGGGCTGGAGCAGTGGCTCAGTGGTATTCTGCTTGCCTGGAATGTGCAAGGACCCAGGTCAAACCCCAGCACCACATACACAACTAAGTGTTGGAGCAATGAAAACCAGATGAAGGATTAAATAAAGTTGATTCTCTCTTTCTCTCTCTCTCTCTCTCTCTTAAAAAAAATCAACAATAAAAAAGCCAACAACCCAACTAAAAAATAAAGGTGTTGAGTAGACATTTCTCCAAAGATGTACAAATGGCCAAGCAACACATGAAAAGATGCTTAACATCCTCAGTCAATAAGGGAAAGCGAACTAAAACCACAATGAGAGGCCACTTAACACCAATCAGAATGGTTACTATCAAACAAAGAACAATTGCTCATTAAGCATGTGCAGAAATTGGAAACTTTGTGCCTTGTTGGTGGGAATGTAAAATGGCACTGCTACTGCAAAAAACGGTTTGGTGATTCTTCATAAAATGAAGCATAAGAATTACCTTATGACCTATCAATTCCACTCCTAGGTGTATACCCAAAAAATTGAAAGTGGGACTCAAACAGATAATGTGTGCACATATGTTCACAGCAGCATTATTCACGAAAATCAAAAAGTATGAATAACCCAAATGTCCATGAGTAGATGGAGAGATTAAAAATGTACACTTAAAGTAAATGTGCTCTATTGTATATAAACTCTATTTTAACATTTAATATTTTTACTTTTAAGCTCGGCACAGTGGCACACACCTATGATCCCAGCATTTTGGGAGACTAAGGTAGAGGGATCACAAGTTCAAAGCCAACCTCAGCAACGTAAGCGAGCAATTTAGCGAGACTCTGTCTCAAAAATAAAAAGTTGGGGATGTGGCTCAGTGGTTAAGTGCATTCAATCCCCACTCCCTAAATAAATAAATAAATAAATAAATAAATAAATAAATAAAATAACCATTGTTTATATGAGAAAAAGAAATGCGGAGCAATTGAATGTGGAGAGTAGTGTGTACAGATTGTTTTTATTTAAAAGAATCTTTTTGGGACTGGAGTGGTGGCTCAGCGGTTGGAGTGTTTGCCTGGCATGCATGAGGACCCAGGTACACACCCCAACACCACATATACAACTAGGTGTCTGAGAAACAAAGGTGAGATGAAAAAATAAATAAATTGGTTCTCTCTCTCTCTCCCTCTCTCTTAAAAAAAAGAATCTATTTATTCATGAACTTAAATGCATACAATATTTTTGTAAAGACTTTTACTTACTTTACCTGTAAATGTTCTTGTAGCTTTTGAATTTTTCATCATGGGAATTTGTTTTCTAACCACAACTTCTGATGTATAATTGATAACACTAAGGGAAAAAAGATACAGTTTTTCAGGCATGGTCACTCATGGCTGTAATCAGTGTGACTTGGGAGACTGAGGCAGGAGGATTACAAATTAGAGCCTAGCCTCAGAAATTTAACAAGACCTTGTCAATAAATAAATAAATAATAAAGGACTGAGGAGGTAGCCCAGTGGTAAAGCACCCTGAGTTCAATCCTCATTACAAAAAAAAAAAATCAATATCAGATTAATCAACAAATTAACTGGAGATATTATTAAGGAAATGAAAGTGTCCTGTAGTATATATAATCCCACATTCAGAGTGCCCTCTGAATTTAACAAAAATTTTTTTCTGTGCTGGGAATCAAATCCAGTTACCCTGCCACTGAACTATACTCCCAGCCCTCCTCTGAGTCATTGAGTTGAGTCTCCCTACAAGGAATAGCATGAGCTATGGGGGCTGGGGCAATGTTTGTCCTAGTCTTTCCACTAAGGGGCTGTATGGCTCTTGACCATCCCCTTATTGTTCCGGTTCTCACTTTTCATTATGTTAAACACACCTATAACACAGCAAAAAATCCAATTCAATTGAAGATCATTACATATGATTACATAAATAAAGGCAGTGTGTTTCCCAAACAAGATACTAGGTTCTTGGATGCTAAACAGTCATTTCAGTATATTCAGTGTGATAAAATAATAATTATCCAAGAATCAAAATTCTGATAACTTCAAGAACAATAAAATGGAACTTATTTCAGCAAATGGATTATAAAGAACAGTTTAGATTTAGAACTGCCTGCACAGCATTTTTAAAATCTTGAATTCATTATTTCAAGTACTAAGTTCATAAAGGAGAAACCCGTGTAATTGCCAAGATTAGTTATTAGTTCAAGTTTGTGCCATGAACTTCTCTAGGATAATCTACTTCAAAGGAAGAATAAAAGTATTAAAAGTTCTGCTCTTTTGACTTTTAAAATCAAATTTATTGGAATATAATCCCCAAACAATAAAATTAATTCTTTTTTTTAAGTGAACTGGTCAACATGATTATCATTACCATCAAAATATAGAATATTCGGGGGCTGGAGCGGTGGCTCAGCGGTTTCGGCGCTTGCCTGGCAAGCATGAGGACCCAGGTTCAAACCCCAGCACCACGTACACAATTAAGTGTTGGAGCAACTAAGGCCATGTGAAAAACTCAATAAAGTTGTTTCTCTCTTTAAAAAAAATATATATATATAGAATATTCCCTTCAATGGAGGAAATTTCCTTGTAACCCAGTCTGCATAGATCCCCTCATTCACCACCCCAGGCAAATAATGATCAAATTTCTGGTACTAGGGATTAGAATTATCTTCTAGAGTTTCAAATAAATGGAATCATTCATTACATGCTATTTCTTTTCTGGTACCATTTCACAATGCTTTTTGAGCTTTATCCATGTTCGGCATGAATCAGACGTTTGCTCCCTTTTTTTGACTGAGGAGTAGTATTCCTCAAATGATTTTTATAACTCATTACCTGTTTCCTCATTATTCCAGGCCGTTGTCTTGCACACCTGCTTTGAGAGGCCTGACAGGCAGTAGGGTTAAGGGAAAGGTCCTGGTGGAATTTGGTAAGAGCAAGCCTGAGAAGGCATAGGTGTCCCTGACTGTGACTGAGCTCTGATTCATTCACCTGGTTCTCCTTGTCACTGTTTGTAGTAATTTGGTGATCTGAATTCTCTCAAGATACCATAGAATGAAGCTTGGCCCAAAGCTTCCTACCTACTTGTTCACGGAGAAGATTTATTTATGAACTGTTCCTATATTGTAGAGAATCCTCACATAGTACACTTCCAAGTCCATAGCAGTGTGGGTTTTCATTTTAAAATATGCACAGATCAGTTGGGCATGGGCATGGTGGCACACACCTGTAATCCCAGTGGCTCAGGAGGCTGAGGCACGAGGATTGGAAGTTCAAATCCAGTCTCAGCAACTTAGCAAGGTCCTAAGCATCTTAGGAAGACCCAGTCTCAAAATATAAGTAATTAATAAATAAATAGGGCTAGAAATATGGCTCAGTGGTTGAGTGCCCCTAGGTTCAATCTCTGGTACCAAAAATAAAATAAAATTTGTGTAGATCAGTAATAGAGGGCATGCTTAGCAGGCATAAGGCCCTGGGTTCAGTGCCCAAAAAAAGTGAATACATAAGTAAAATTAAAACCATAAAACATGTTTCCTGTGTCCTGGGGATAATTCTACAGCTCTTTATTCCTCTTGTGTTAGCTGTCCTTTCCAGCTTCCTCTGAGACCAGAGGCCATAGGCTACTCCTGAGGTCATAGGCTACTCCTGCCCAGCAGGTCCACAGGAAGTCTGCCAAGAAAGGCTTTGCTTTTGCCCTCTGGGAAATAGTAGGTCACTTCCTAGTCCTTTCAGATTATTATTCTTTGTTTAGTTTGAATAGTACTGACTGCTGGCATCAGGTAGTTTCTCTAAAACTTGTTCTTTAATCATTAAAGGTTTATCACAGACAACTTTGGGAAAACTAGACAAGAATGTCACTCACCAGCTTTGCATAATAATTGCTTTTATTGCTCAGACTTTCTTCTAGTTTTTCTCCTGTTGACACATATTTTAAATTATTTTGCTTATTATACAGGAATGATTTAGGATCTTTTATTGCTTTCTTTGAAAACATCTCTTTTCATTTTTGTAACCTGATATAAGCATCTGCAAAATTCCTATTGCTAGTACCATACCCAATGGAGAAAGATTGATTGCTTTTCTTGTAAAATCTGGAGCAAGGCAAGGATGCCTGACCTCACCTCCTCTATTCACCATTGCACTGGAGATTCTAGAAAGTGAAGAAGGCAGCAAAAAGAAACAAATCCATACAGATTACAGAAGAAGAAATACTTTTATTTGAAGATGAAATGATTTTCTATGTAGAAAATCCAATGGAATCTACCAAACCCAAAACTATGAAAACTCATGAGTAAATTTAGCTATCTACTAGCAAAGAACCACTAGAAACTGAAATTAGAAACAATTCCATTTGCAGTAGCACACACACAAAAATATCTAGGTATAAATTCTATAAAAGTATGGGCAAGAGCTATGTACTGAAAACTATAAAATGCTGATGAAAATAATCAAAGAATTCCTCAATAAATTGAGAGATTACATTAGCTTTCTGGTATTATAACAAATACCTGAGATAGTCAACTTACAAAGAGAAAAGGTATATTTTGGCTCACAGTTTTGGAGGTTCCATTCTGTGACTGGCCTCATTACTTTTGGGCCAGTGGGGAAGAAATGGTTGGTGAAGTAAAACCACTTATTTCACAGCTGGGAAGCGAGAGAGAGAGAGAGAGAGAGAGAGAGAGAAGAAGAGGAAACTGGGACCCTTCAATCCCTTGCAGAGGAATGCTTCCAGTGAACTAAAGGCCTTCCCCTATGCCCCACCTCCTAAAGGTTCTACCATCTCCCTTTCATGAAAGAAATTGCCCAAGTGGCTTGAGACACTGGTTCTTCAAGGTGACACTCATCCATGGCTGGAATGCCTTGGAGCTTCCAACAAGGAAGCTGAAAAACAGTTCATTGGGCAGGATATCTGGTGGCCAGTCGCTTTTCATAATGAATGCAAAGAGTGGAATTCACAGTGAGATGTGTCCCAGGTGACAGTCTGAAGTCATTAGTATTTACAGTCCCTGAAGCTGTATTATCTCAGCTCCCAGATGTCAAATTTAGTTACCAACTACCTAATTCATGTAGCTGCATAGAGTTGTCCCTGTAGCTATCAGCCAGCCAGGTGTCAAGATGACTATCAGCCAGCTACCTAGCTCAGCTACCCCTTGTAACATAGTCACAGTGATTATTGTTAAAAATACCAATTTTCTTAGATTCATAAGAATCATAACATGGCAAAACACACAACAGAATACATTCTAAAGAAACACCACTGTGATCCTGGTGCTATGGTGCATGCCTGTAATCCAAATAGCTTAGAAGCCTGAGGCAGGAGGATTGCAAGTTCAAAGCCAGCCTCAGCAAAACCCTAAGCAATTTAGTGATACTCTGTCTCAAAATAAAAAATTAAAAGGGCTGGGGGTGTGACTCAGTGTATAGGATGCTTTAGAGGTACCACATGCTGACCTTAATGCTTCATAAACACCAAATTGCTTTACCTCTGAAATTCTCTAAAATAGAAGCTATCATCCCATTTTGTTTGTTTATTGGTACTGGGGATTGAACCCAGGGGCACTTTACCACTGAGCTACACCCCCAGTCCTTTATGATTTTTATTATGAGATAGGGTATTGTTAAATTGCTGAGGCTGGCTTTGAACTTGCAATTCTCCTGCCTCAGACTCCTAAATCACTGAGATTAAAGTTATGTGCTGCCCCACCCAGCTGTCATTCCCATTTGACGGATGGAACACCAAGGCCCAGTTCCCAGCATAAGTGGGCAGCATCCTTGGGATTCCAGCCTTCCACCCTCCCCACTGGACTCAGCACTCAGATATGCCAACTTTGGACAGTGATAATGGTGAACCCTAACAATGACTCAAGAGGGCTCCAGAAGGTTTGCATCTTGTGCCTACTTCTCCTGAAATCTTGCAAAGTGGACAGAGAAGCTTAGGGTGCTCAGGCTGCACACTTGGTGTAGGTAGATCTGAAGCCAAGTGCAGGGTCCCTCTTTGTACCCGGCTCTCCCTGATTTCTTGCTGTCTTGCTGAAATAATGTTCCCTCCAGAGCAGCCCTTGGAAATGGGACGCGAGCACTATGTTGCTGCCTCCCACACTTTTTGGGGACTGCCTTTAGAACCAAGTTCCAGTTATTTCCTCCACGAGCAGGTTTTGAAATGGCCAAGTCTAACAGAGAAGGGAATACTCAACAAAACTAAATGCAAATTTGAATTTGAAAGATTAAAAAACATGCTTGATTCTAAAGCCTTGAGACTCATTTATTTGAGTCAACCTAAAAGCAACACAGTGTTATTTCCAAATTATTCTGAACAGTGTTAAACTTTCAAAGATTAATGCATGTAAACCTCCAAATAACATAAGAAAGGCCAAAATATTTTTTTTTCCTTTTGCTTATAAAGAGCTAGCCTTCGGACTGGAGCAATGGCTCAGTGGTTACAGCCCTTGCCTGGCATCCACAAGGACATAGGTTCGAACCCCAGCACCACAATACACAACTAAGTGTTGGAGCAACAAAAGGCACATGAAAAACTAAATAAAATTAATTCTCTCTTTAAAAAAAAGAAAGGTAAATGGATGGCTATGGAAGAAATTATGCTGAGTGAAATCAGCATAACCCAGAGAACCAAGGGTTGAATGTCTCCACTCATCTGTGGAGGCTAGAGCTAGACCCTGGCCATTGAGAAAGGAAGTCAATTCTCATGATTTAAATTCAGAAAAGTTGTAATGACATACAACCTAAGGCATTTGTAGAGATGTTTTGGGAAGGAGGAAGGGGGAGGGATAAGGGTGGATAATGGGGGGAGGACTTGGGGGGGTAAATCTAATACTCAAAACATATATATATATAT
>PVKS010028540.1:0-26333 GCA_004027875.1 Aplodontia rufa
AAAAAAAAAAGAGCAATTAAAAAATGAAAAACAAAAAACAAATGAAAAAACCAAAATTCCATCTTTCTTCTTAGCCCTCTTTAAAAAAAAATGATTCAGGGGGCTGGAGCGGTGGCTCGGCAGTTACAGCACTTGTCCAGCATGCACACTGATCTCCACAGCCCTCATGTACATCCCAGCACACATGTACAACAGCTAAGTATCAGAGCAATGAAAGCCATGTGAAAAACTCAATAAAAAATTGATTCTCTCTTTCTCTTTCTCTCTCCCCCACCACTCTTGCTGTCCTTCTCTCTTTAAAAAAAAATAAAATGACTCAGGCAGGACAGTTGCCAGAGGGCATTCATAGGAAGGGGTAAGAAACACAAGTTACTGGGATTAATGTGGAGCAGGCCCTCACACCCATCCTAAGAATAATGGTAGTCAGAGAAAAATAGTGACAATGTTGTCCCTTTCCCAGAACAGTGACAGCAACAAATGCCCATAAATCCCCAAAGCCATAAAAAAAATACACTGGGCAATTTGTGTCCCAGACAAAAAGGTAACTTCCCCATATATAAAGAACTCTTACAAATCAGTAAGAAAAATAATCAAGAGGAAAAAAACGGGCGGAGGTTATGAACAATAAAAGAAATAGAAAATATATTTAAAAATTAAAAAGAGTGGGGCTGGAGTGGTGGCTTAGCAGTTACTGCACTTGTCTGGCATGGACAAGGACGTGAGTTCAAACCCCAGCACCACGTACACAACGAAGTGTTGGAGCAACGAAGGTCATATGTAAACCAAATAAAATTGATTCTTTCTCTCACTCTCTCTCACTCACTGTCCCTCTCTCTTTATAAAAAAAAAATAAAAAGTGCCCACTCTTAACAGAAATGCAATTTGAAGATATTCTGAAATGACATTTTCACTCATGAGGCTAGTGAAGGTTAGAAAGTTTAATGACACACCTGAGGCCTCAGTGTGGGCGAGTGGACACGCTGAGAACTCCGGAAACAATGTGAAATTCCAAATACCCACACCCTTTGGCCCAACACTGACTTCTAGGAATGTGTCCCCCAGACACTGGCTGGGAACATGAAAAGTGATCCGTTATAGTGAACAAGGTTGCTTGCTGAGGCTCTCTTGGTAATAGCAGAGGATTGGAAGCATCCTAAATGCCCACAAATGGGGGAGTACTTGGATATTTCGTGGCACATTCAGCCCTGGAGACCTGAACTAATCTGAGTTCATCTCCAAGATCCTCTCTGGAGGGGAGGGATAAGAGGTGAGCACGGTGCGTTGTACATTTTTTTTTACACTTGTGTGCAAAAAAAAGGGAAAGAATATTTACGGATATTAAAATGCAGTGTTCTTAAGGCATATACTGTTCTCTATACAGTTGTTTACACAGTTCTATGAGTTTTGACAAATGCGTATGTTGTTTGTTGTTATCATTGCCATTGAACACTTCCATCGCCCCAGAAAATGAGACTGACTTTCCAGGTGTACCCATGCATGCCGTTTGAATTTTGCACAACATGAAGATGTTTCCCCTGCTGATAAACTTGAATGGAATACAAAATGGAAATGAAAAATTATTTCCTATCTGTCATTTCTTCTCATGTTCACGGAGACCCAGAGAGGCAAATCCTTCCATGCCCACTTCACAGGTGACAAGACTGTGTTTCATGGGGTGACCATGACTTGATTAGGGGACCCCACGAGGGCAGTCAGGACTTGAGCCCAAGATTGCTTTTTAAATGCCTTTACTGAGGTGGAAGCACATACCGCACAATTCTCCCGTTTAAGGTATATAGTTGGTGGGTCTTAGTGATTTCCCCGATTTGTGCAGCTATCACCATTATCTCATTTTAGGATATATTGTCATCCCTGGAGGAAACCCTGTGTGCACCATCAGGCACTCCTCATTCCTACCACCCGCTAGGCAACCTGCCCACCTGCTTTGTTCCTTGATGGATTTGATGGTTTTGGATATTTGATATAAATGGAATCAGATGAAATATGGTCTTTTGTGATTGTCGCCAAGCATAATGGCTTTGAGGTTTGCACATAGAGTACTGTGCCAGCACTTCATTCCTTTTTTTTTTTCCTTAAAGCAATTTTTATGTAGTTTTGCATGTGACTTTCATTCCTCAGACACTTGGTTGGGTACGTGGTGCTGGAGTTTGAACTTGTGTACTCGCGCATGCCAGGCAAGTGCTGTACTGCCGAGCCACTGCTCCCGCCCCACTCCACTCCTTTTTATTGTCAGATAATGTTCAATTGTATGGCCACACCACATTTCATTAAACATTCATCAATTGACAGGCATGAGGGTTGTTCCCCATTTGGGGATAAATGACCAGTGCACCCAAGAACACTCATGTACATTTTTGGGTGGTCAGATGTCCCCAATTTTCTTGGGTTAATATCTAATGCTGGAGTTGCTAGGTCACATGGATCTTGAGTTCAACATTTTGAAGAACTCACAAGGCAGACGCAATGTTTTGTACACCTACCACAGCGTATTTCCACACCCTCACCAACACTTGTTATCTTGTCATTTTTGACTGTGGCCATCCGGGTGGGTGTGGGGTGGCATCTCGTTATGGTTTTCATCTGCATCTCTCTGATGGCTAGTGATGTTGAGCATCTTTTATGTGCATTTTGGTCATTTGCATAAATTAATATTCAGATTTTTTGCCCATTTTAAAATCAGCATATTTATCTTTTTATTATTGAGCTGTCAGAGTTCTTTATATATTCTGGACACAAGTACCTAATTAGATATATGACTTGCAAGTATTTTCTCTCTGTGGGTTATTTTTTCAAGCTTTCTTATTGGCACTGTTTGTAGCTCAGAAAGTTCTAATTTTGATGAAATCTAATTTTTTCTTCTGTTTCTTGCGCTTTTGGGTGTCACATCTTAGAAGTCTTTGCCCGAGATGAAGATTTACTCCTAGTTTGTCTCCCCAGATTTGTATAGTTTTAGCTCTGATATTTAGGTCTTTGCTCTCTTTTGAGTTAACTTTGGTATATGGTGTGAGGTAGGGGTCTAACATCATGCTTTTGTAGGCAGACATCCAACTGTCCCAGAACAGTTTGTTGAATGACTATTCTTTCTACTGTTGAATTGTGTTGGCACTCCTATCAGAAACAAGTTGACTAAGAGTTTGTTTCTGGGCCCTCAGTTCTATTCCATTGAAGTATGCGTCTACCCTTAAAACAATACTACACTGCCTCCTTTACCACATGAAGTTTTCACATCAAGAAGAGTGAGTCCTCCAACTTCACTCTTTTTCAAGATTCTTTTGACTCTTTGGGGTCCTCATGCTTGAGCCCAATGTGCAATGCAAACCCCAGCTTGTCTCTCAGCAACTCTGAATAGCTGAGTCCCAATTCTCGGGATTGAGGAATACTATGAACAAATGCCCATCCGTTAAGCACCTATTGTGTGCCAGGCACTGCATTTGTTCATTCTAGCCAGGGAGATTGGTTCCATTGCTGTCCTCTTGAACAGTAAGGAGACTGAGGCACCAGTGGGCTGAGAAACTCTCACAGGGTCAGTGGACTATGGCCACTTCCAGCAGTGTGTCTGCAGACCCCAAATTCTTTCTCATTGTTTCTCTGACTCAACTTTGAAAATTTTCAGTCATTTTATAGCAAAGACACAGACACCTGTGGTCTGCATCCCACAATCCACCACATTTCTCTCTGAGACTCTGTCCAATTATCCATCAACCACTTCCTACATGCACTGCAGATACTGGTACTCACCAATACCTGCGGAGGCCCTGGAGAACTAGGGTCACCATTTCTGTCCAACCAATGTCCTCCAGCTTCATGAGATGGGAGAAAGAAAGAGATGGAAGGACAGATGGGCTGGCAGGATTCCAGCCCTGTGTTGGGCCCATTGTGTCTCCGGTGTTCCAGGAACAAGGGGCCCCCTTGCCCTGACCCTACAGGGTGGAGTGGATGGGCGAAGCCAGGTGGGCCCCACCTTCTCACCCCTGCATTTTGAAGCCTGGGGCTGTCTCCTCAGTGTTGGAGGCAATGGCCCAGAACCCTGGCCTGTTCTCCTGTGCCCTGTGATTCATTCTGCTTGATTCTGACTAAAATGGGGCTTAATGAGAAGATAACAAAAATGACATTTCACAAGTTTTTAAGTGGACAGGGCCCAGAGGTATTTTAATTCTTAAAATGTGGTCAACCATGTGGACACTTTGCTTGGAGGGAGATCCAAGATTTCTAGGAGCCACAGGCAAGTAGAGGAGGGTGCTCAGCTGCATGGCCCATGAGTCCCTGGGGCCTTTGGAAGGCCAAGTATGGTTTGGCAGTGCCCATCTGTGGGCATGGCCTTAAACTCAGCGTGCCCCCTCCTGCTCCTTACGATGACAGAGCTACTGGAGGTACCTCTCCCTGGCTTCTCATTTTGAGCCCTTGGGGATCAGACTGGTCTGATCACCATTGTCACTCCTACACACAGTAGGTGCTCACAGTGGGTGCTTTGGAGCTGAGCTGCAGGCATATTGTTCCCCAAAGTTGTGCCCTTAGTCGCAGCCTCTATGCAGTGGGTCACTGGCTCCAGATGAGCCCCCACTTCCAAACTCCCTGGTTCTCTCCCAGAACTAAGTGGGACAAATTGCCCCCAGGTCTGACTCGCTGCTGGCTCACTGCAGCCAAGCAATGGGCAAAGGTCCTGGCTCCAAGAGCGGGAGGGGTGGACAAGGCAGAGTCTTGTGAGGACTGGTCTCCATCTCTCAGGGGTTGCTCAGCCTGAATCCAAACACATGTGCACATGTGCAAATGCATGTATCCCTACATGTCTGCACATATGTGGCCACGTGTTCCTGCATACATACCCAAGTGTGCATGCACACGCTCGTGTGTGAGCAGATTGTACTCCACCATCATCTACCAGCACCCACATGTAGCACCTGGGGCTGGAGGGGCATGAGTCCCTGCAGCCCAGACACAGGGCTCCAGGAAGTGTGGCAGGTCCAGGTGAAGCGAATGTGTTGGCCAGGAGCTCAGCCTCGTATCCCACCCACTGCAACATATTTGTGGGGTTCCTTGGGGGGAAGCACTGCAGGGAGAGGGGTTTGTTTTATTCCACATTGCAGTCACAGGACTAAACTTAATTGGCTGTGGGTAGAGCAGCCTGGGGGAGGGCTGGGCAGGTGGGTCCAGGAGAAGGGGTCTGGGGAAGGAAGAGCCAAGGTCGTGACAAACGGCAGGGGGGCGGCCTTGGTCCTTGTCCTTGCCAGCCTGACAGACCCATCTCCTCTTGCCTCTACTCCTTCCTCCTTAGAGGGATGTTTTCTGCCTCTCAGTAGACTGGCCTCTCACCCCAAGGCCCCTCCCAGTGGACAAGCAGGTGTAAGCAGGGTTCTGGGCCAGGTGGCACACCACCTGGAGCCGGATCAGCTGTACCATGGGAGGGAAGCCAGCGCCTCCCCTCCTCCTGGGTCCAGCCTAATCCTGCGGGTCGGAGGCTTGTGAACAAGAGTCGAGACTCAGAAGAGTGGACTACATCCATAGTACCCTATCAGCTCGACTCCAGGCACACTGACCCTGAGGGCCGCCCTGGGGTCAGCACAGTTGCCCTTTGGGGCCACACTCCAGCTCTGGGACTAAAATATACAGCTTCAAACCTCAGCCCCACCAGGAGCCAACTCCAGAAAATTCTTCCTGGGCTGCTTGCCCCCCTTCACCCTGATCTCCAACATTGTCCAGCCCCCAGGCCTCCATTAAAGCACTAATTAGTAGATCCGATGGCTGTTGTGTGTGGAGGGGTCCATCCCTGGGCCCAAAGGCCATCTCCTCCACTGCTTCCCTACAAGACTCCGTACCCTTCAATGGCCTTTGGTAAAAATGCCCCTCACCCCTGAGCTGGGTGTTGCGGTGTATGCCTGAATCCCAGCAACTCAGGAGGCTGAGGCAGGAGGATTGCAAGTTCAGAGCCAGACGAAGCAACTTAGCGAGGCCCTGAGCAACTTAGTGTGACCCTGTGTCAAAAAGGGGGGTGGGCTGAGGATGTGGTTCAGTGGTTAAGTTCCCCTGGGTTCAATCCCTGGTACCAAAAATAAATAAATAAATAATAGGAACCCCCTTCACAGTTCTGGCCTTTCATCTCTTCCCCCAGGAGGCACAAGGCTGTGGTAGATTCTCTCCAATGACAGGAGCTCACTACTGCTGTCCATGGCAGCTGCTGGCCTTACCTCACCATGTCCACCAGGGGAGCTAGCACCCCTTCCTGCTCCGGACAGCATGGCCTCTGGGCCTGCCGCTGCCTGCTCTCAGACTTTCTCATGGCAGCCTGTGTGGTCACCTTTGGTGTCAGAGGGATCTCTGCAAAGGCCTCTGCCACTGTCCTGTCTGCTGATCTCTCAAGTGTTCCCATCTGGAAAGGCTCCTACAGCCCCTCACTATTCAAGGAAATAAGCGCAAATATCTGCCCGAGTGCCCGGGCTCCCTCTAATCATCACCCACTCTGGCTTTAAGAGCCGTCACTTCTGCTTCTTCAGCCCACACAGGACTGCCAGGTACACACTGCTTGTGTCATTCACTCATTCCCTGCCTGGGGCCCTAGGGGTGGGGTTCAGGATTATCCCCATTGCCAGATATGGAAACTGAGGCCAGGGACTTGTTGGTCACACAACCAGCCAGTGGCAGGGCTGGGATTCAAGCCCTAGCATCGGCATCCTGCAAGTTTCAGCCTCACCTATCCCGGCCAATCCCAGCCCATCCTGGCCCATCCTCGCCCATCCTTGCCCATCCTGGCCCATCCCCGCCCACCCTCACCCATCCTCACCCATCCTCACCCATCCTCGCCCATCCTCACCCATCCTCGCCCATCCTCACCCATCCTCGCCCATCCTCACCCATCCTCGCCCATCCTCACCCATCCTTGCCCATCCTCACCCATCCCAGCCCATCCTCGCCCATCCTCACCCATCCCAGCCCATCCTCGCCCATCCTCACCCATCCCAGCCCATCCTCACCCATCCCAGCCCATCCTCGCTCATCCTCACCCATCCTTGCCCATCCTCGACCATCCTCACCCATCCCAGCTCATCCTTGCCCAGCACTTGCTCAGCCATCTCTGCAGCCCCACCTGCTTTTCTCATCCTGCTGGGTGGCTTTTTTGTTTGCACAGAAATGACCCTGACAACTACCAAAGGTCCCTTCCAGTTTTTAAAAGTCAAGGGGGTGGGAGATGGGAGAGTCACTCAGTAGGTGGTTAGGGTGGCCTGGGAAGAGGACTTCCTGTGAAGAGGATGGAGTCCTGGGCTTAGCAGAGTCCACCTCCCCATCCCCACGTGGAAGCCTTGACCCTCAGCACCTCAGAATGTGAGTGTACTTGAATAAGAACCTTCAGACAGGGGAATAAGGTGAAAGGAGGCCACTAGGGTGGCCCTAGTCCAAGGCCCTAGTCCTTTATAAGCTGAGGCTCTTATAAAGGAGATCAGGACACAGACACAGAGGGATGACACTGTGAAGACACAGGGAGAAGAGGCTACAGGCCAAGGACGGTGGCCACAGGAGGAGACATCCCTGCCCACACTGTGGTCTCTTTGAGTCTCCAGGACCAAGAGACAGGAAATTCCTGGGGTTAAGTCACCTGGTCTGTGGCACTTTGCTATGGCAACCGAGCAGACTGATACGGGTGGGTTTTTTCTGACTCCACGTTGGGGACTCTGGGGTCCAAGGGGCCATGTGGTCCTGTGCAAGTGTTCCCTGGCTGACCATCTCTCCCTGGCTTTGCACGGCCAGCCCAGGACATCTGAGCTGGGGTTCCAGCAGGGCCCTGCTTTATGACAGGCCGTCAAGTGGGCAGCAGATAAAACACCTGTCCCCTGTGACAGATTCAAGATATAAAAAGCCTCCACGTCTCTTTTTATTGACTGGAGCTCTTGTGCTTTGTGTCCCACCATCTCCCCAGGTAACAGACTACATGCCGAAGACAGGCGCTCTCTGTCCTACCTGGGGGTGGGAGTCAGCCCCCAGGCCCTGACACAACTTGGGGTATCCTGGTCCTCCAGCAGCAGCAGCAGCAGCCCCACACCATCTGGCCAGCTGGGCCCTCTTGCCAGTGCACTTTCTATTCCCTTCCTGGAGGGCATAGAGGCAGGACACAGTTAACCCTTGAGAGACCAGAGACCACAGAGGACCTGCCTGAATTTGGAAGAGCAGCCTCTGCAGTCTGGGCACCATCCGTGGCGGCAGGCCTAGGGCAGCAACGCTCTGTGCATGGAGCACTAGGTGATGAGCTACTCCGTGCCCCATTTGCAGATGCGACTATGAAGCCTGCAGATACAGGGGACTGACCCAGCCTCCTTGCAAGCTGGCTTGGGAGCCAGATCTGTGGGGTCCTGGAACCTCAGGGCCACCCAGGACAGATCACCTGTCCCTGCACCAGCCCCTCTGCCCAGGCTCCTCGGGCAGCATCAGCTGCCTCTTTCCCCTAGCCTGGCCTGGACCCCAAGGGACCTCACTGAGCCAGAAACGTCTGTGGCCTCAAAGGGAGCCAGGAGGAAAGGCACGTTGCACTAAATGAAGGACCATTTCTCCCTTCCAGAATAGTTGGGACCTCGGCACGTCTGACAAGACTGATCTCGGGAGCCAGTTGCTACACAGGAAGCCAGTAATTAATAAAAATGGGTAATGATAGACCATCTGTCCCAGCCTGTGCTCTGTGGCAGGGCCACGCCGAGCCCTCATTAGGCATTCCTCTGCCGTTGTCCCCACAGATGTTGGCAGTAGTCGCGCCAGTCCCGTGGGAAGACGAGGTTGAACACATTTAGGCAAACAGCTCCGTGCAGGCTGGGTCTCGGCCACAAAGCTACTTCAGGCTTAGCTGGTGCAGAAGACCTCCATCCGTCCTCCACCCTGGAGGGTGGGTCTGAGCACAGATGAGATGGGCCTGGCTCTCACTCCTCCCTTCACTCGCTGTGTGACCTTGGGCAAGCACTGAACCACTCTGAACCTCCACGTCCACACTGGCCAGGTCAGAGTTGAGCAGGAAGAGTCACTGTCTGCTGGGGAAGACAGGGCAAGGAGTCAGGACTTAATAGGACCTTTAGTCCGTTAGCATGCAGGGAGGAGTCCAGGTTCGCACTGGGCCCAGCTCCCAGCACACAGCGCTCACTGGACAGGAAAGACATTCTCAAAAGGCCCAGGAATCCTGGAACTCTCCAGAAGATGCTAGGCAGGGCTTGCTCCTTGACGACTCCTGGAGAACAAGGCCTTCCCCTTTTCCTGGAGGAAGGTCTCTCCTGGGGAGATGGGATGGGGTCCCAGGAAGCCCAGGGCTTGCAGGCTAGCATGTCTGATAAGAAAGAAGACATTTTGGACACCGGGTTTCTGGGGGCAGAAGAGGAACGTGATGGAAACTCTTGAGCACTTCTGGGGCCAACAGCAGAGCTTGGCCTCTGGTTTTGGGTTTATGTCCCTGCCCTCCAAGATGGAGCCTCTCTGGACAAAGAGCTAAATGTCCTCAGAGCAGGGCTCCCCACCACAGAGCAGCCACACTCACTGAGAGGTAGCTGGGCCTCCACCATGGCAGGGGGCACATCCACAGAGAGACACTGAGGACAGGGCTGAGGGCCTGACCTTGAATATGCAGACATGAGCACCAAGGTCCTGGCTCATGCTGACCCTGAGAGGGAAGCCCCCCTGATTCAGGGCTCCCCAGTCTGAATATTTTCTCTGCTACAGCTGTAGTCCCAGTACCCAGCCCTGTGAGCTCCTGGCCCACCTTGGCCTCATCTGTCTCAGGGGATGGTTGGCTGAGCCATCCCTGGCCATGGGCCGGGAGTGCAGAAGGGACACCTGACTGCAGGCCTCTCAGGTTACTCATTGTGCGTAACCTGAAGTCTCTCCTGGTGCACTATTAAGAAACTCAAGCTTGCCAGCTTTGTCCCAGCACCTGGATGGTGGAACCAGAGATTTATGTTTGTTCTTGGAGCAATCAGCCTGCCTGAGCCTTCTCAGGACCAAAAGGGCCTGTGGAGGTCAGAAGGGAAACTGAGGTCAGGGAAGGGCTGGCCCTTGCACAGGAAGTGAGATCATATCTGAGACAAAAGACCGGGCCTTCTGAGTCCCAGGCCAAGGATCTTCCCACCTGGGGTGGAGGTCTTCTTGGACAGAGGAGTTCTGCAGCGGGGCGGGAGGACACTGGAACTGCTGTCCACAGAAATACAGCTGCCTGGCTGGCTCACATGCAGTGTCACAGAGACATGTGGGTGCAGGGGAGTTAGCAAGCTACCGAGGTGCCCAAGGGCAAAGGACAGAGAGGGTAGCATCATTAGTGTCGTGAATATTCAATCGAAAGTTATGAATATTCATGGTAACCTCTTCTACCACTGATAGGGAGAGGCTGGGCTTGAGAGAGGACAGATCACTCCTTCCTGGACTGAACTTAAGGCCAGACCCGGCAGTGGCCTTGGGCTTTGGGGCCCACCTGCCCAGGTGACCCAGCAAGTCCCTTCCCCAAGTCTTTCTCAGGACCAGACGTCAGGCGAGGGCAAGAGGCCAGAGTAAGAACAGGTGGGCTCCTTCTGACCTGGATGAGAGCTCCAGAGCCCAGCTGGCCAGACACCTGGGCATTGCAGGCTAAGGGAAGAGCTTCTGGCAGGCCTGATTTCTCCTGGTGACT
This sequence comes from Aplodontia rufa, assembly GCA_004027875.1. NCBI lineage: Eukaryota > Metazoa > Chordata > Mammalia > Rodentia > Aplodontiidae > Aplodontia > Aplodontia rufa. The sequence goes on from PVKS010028540.1 coordinate 10,643, forward strand.
GGCATGCAGCCACGAAGGAGCTGAGCCAGAGTGCAGCTGCTCAGAATAAGCACCACCTGGGGGCTGATGGGAGGAAAATAGGCAGCTGTAGAAGGAGCTGCCCAGTGCCCAGGGCTTTCCTTTCACAGAAATGGAAAGAGTAGGGCTCAGAGAGTGTCAGTGACTTGCCTAAGATCACACAGTAAAGTCATGAGGAAGCCTAGGGTTCCATTCCATCAGGAGTTCGGGGACTCTGGTGTGCAGGTATATAGTTACATCTGAGCAGGTTCCTACCCTGAGACAGGTGTCTGCCTATTCCCAGCACATAGTAGGCCTTCAGGTAGTATTTATTGAATGAGTGAAAGATCTATAATCCTAAATTTGTTTCTATTTAAAGATGGTAAAGCTGAGGCTCAGAGATGAAGGGGCCTGACACAGATTTTGTAGGGAGGGTGTGCCAAGAAAGGTGGGCAGGTGAGACTTCATCTGAAGGTAGAGACTGAAAGCCTGGAAGACCAGGGGCCATCTGAACAGAAGGCAGGAGGGCTGGCGGAGACTGGACAGAGAGGGTGCTGAGGTTGAGGGAGGCCTGGGGTTCCAGAGCATATTCTCAAGCAGAGGCACCCAGCCCCATCTGTGTCAGGGACGAGCCAGAAGGGACGCTGTGTTGATAAGAAGTCAAATGAGGAGGCTGACAGGAAGTGGGGAGGATAAATAATCGTAAATGTTGGTTTTTATTAAAAAAAATCACCAGGAAAATGTATGCTCATTCCAGAAGCCCAAAAAAGGCCCAGAATATAATAAGGGGGAAGAGAGGAGATGGGGAATATAAAATTAAAATCATGAAAATAGCCCAAGAAAACATCCTGCCATTTACTGGGTGCTATCGCTTGGGAGGGAGGGCAGGAGGGTGGGTGGCTCTGTTGTGTGAAGTGATAAACATTGTTCCCCAACAGAAATAGCAAGAGCAGCGGGCAGGAGGAGGGACAGATAATCCGTCCTGGAGCAGTGATGGATGGTTCCTGCCGTGGCCAAGGAGGCCCTGCTGCTCAGCCCAGGGGCTGGAGCCTGGGCCTGTGTGAGGGTGGGTGGGTTCTCTGGTGGTCCAGGTGAAGGGGGCCACCCAGTTAGGGTTACCTATGCCTGCCAGGAAGAACCCTTAGACACATGGAATTCCATCTCTGGCTGAGGGAAGAGAACCTGAAGCCCAGGGAGGGGCCTGTGCCCACTCCTCGCTGCGGGCCCATGTCAGTGTGGAGCAGCACCCTGGGCCCCTCCCAGAGGAGGAGGAGAGGTGGCTGCCTGAGGTTTTCCTGTGCATGCCCCATGGCCATGGCAGCGCTTCCACTCCCTGGATGGGGGCTGGGGGTCAATATGGCTCTGAGCTGCAAGGCCCCAGGAAGGCCTCCACCTCAGCAATCCAGCCTGGGGCAGACGGCACCAATACCTGATGCCGGTGGCTGACAGGGGAGCTCAGAGTATGCTTCCCCATGGGCTCTAGCTGGGTGCCCTCCTGAGTCTCATTGGGGCATTAGCCCTTGACCCACATAAAAGAAATGAAAAGACCCCCAAGAATCCCTTGGGGTCCCCTCCAGCTGTGATGTCAATGGCGGCCACCCTAACTACAGTCAGGAAATAAACAGCTTCCAGGTCAGGCTAAGGTTGGAGGCGCATCAGGAAGGGTAGAGGAGGCCTGGGCTGGGGGCCACCAAGACTGCACCTCTTGGACCTTCAGGAAAATGGAAGTACTAGCTAGAAGAGCAGTTTCCTTCGTGTGAAGAGATACCCAGACCACTCCCTCCCTGAGGGGTGACCATGGGTGACCTCCCTGAGAAGTACCCATCCAGCAGCACGATGGACAGGCAGCCAGGCAACCCTGCCAGACCCGGCCTGGCTCAGCCACTGAGGGCTTACCAGCTCCTTCCAGCCCGGCTGTGTACCCTCAGGAACCCAGGCTGTTCTGCTCAGCATCCTCCCTGGAGACCCCATGGGAGCAGATGGGAACAGATGGAGAGATGAGGAAGTGATGAGAGACAGAAAAGCAGGCAAGAATCGGAGAGACCCAGGACAGGCAGAGATGACAACGGAGAAGAAGCGTCCCCAGGACCCTGACAGCCCCAGCTGCGTCTCCCCAGTTCTCTCCCCCTCCCTCCCTGGGAAGCTGTGGTCTTGCTTCTCGGGGACCCCTGCTCCTTCAGGGATCTCTCCCCACCTCCCCCAAGCCACCCCTTTCCCAGGACTCTACCTCCTGAGGCCTCTCTTCCCAGGCACTGGAGTTACGTTCTTGGAAAAGGAATTTTTCATCCCATGCAAATGATTTCCTCCTGGAGAAAGGACCAAGTCGTCCTTCAACCTCAGATGCCAAGAATTCCCTGGCTGAGAATCCTGAGCTTCCCCCAGCTCCACTTCTCAGCCAGGCAGCCCCAAAGCTGGACCACCCCAGTGCAAGATCCCACCTGGACCCACACAAAAAAACCGGAGCCAGGCATATGGTGAGGACTACAGCAGAGGGCCTGCAGTCCAGGTGGGGACTTCATTTCTCTGGATCACAGACAGCTTGTGGCCCAGCCAACTCCCCGGCTCCCCATCCCAGACCCCTCCCCAGACCTGGGTGGCTCTGGACCCAGGACCCTGGCTTCCCAGCTCCCAGCCCCCTTCCATATGACACCAAAGCCCTCCCCATTCCCAGCATTTCCCGAGGGTCAATTAAGATGTCTGGAGTTGATTAGGCTCTGACACTGATGAAACCCAGAGGTAATTAGCAAAAGAAAAAAAAAGTTTTGATTAGTCCTCAGCATAATTCTCTCCAATTATTCAAAGTTCATGCCTGCAGGGGGTGGAATATCTCCAGGAATATTTATTTATATCCCAGTTTTTTCATCAACTTTGTGAATCTAGTTAATCACCAGGCCCTGAACTTGTTAACTTGGAGAATTTGGCCAGGGGCCCGTCTCAGGCTGGGGCTCAGTTGAGGGACATGGGGGTCCCCTCCTTCATCACCTAGAAAAGAGCCTGGGGTTCCCACTGACATGCCACTGAGGTCCAGGAGCTTTGCAGCATGTATTTCAGCCCTGCCTGTTCTCACCCTTGTCTTCTGTACACCTCTGGGTGGGGGGAGCTTGTGCTCTTTTTATAAGGAAAGCAAAGAGGAGTCCAAGGTCACATGAACTGTCTTGGGACACCTGCCCTGGGAACCTAGACATACTCTTCTGAGGACACCTAGGCCACAGGAGGCCCACAGCAAGGCTCCTGCCCTGGGCTGACCCTCTAGGTGGAATCCGGGCAAGGGTCTTGGCTACAGGGGTAGTCATATTGGTCATCAGACCCACCAGGTCCTGTCCTAGCCCTCGCTGATCTGCTTGGGTGCCCAGGACTGGGAGCCACTCCTTCCCTCCAGGGCCCACAGGTACATGCAGACCTATCATTAGGCCTTTTCTAGGTCTGTGCCTCATCCTGATTGTGGTCTGAGACCCAGGCCAGACCCACTCCTTCAGGAAGTCTTCACAGTTTGCAATAATGGGGAAAATCATTCAGGACAAAGGTCAAAGTGATAGACAAATTCATCTCCTACCCTGAGCCTCCTATATAAATGGTGTGCAGAACCCACTTACAGGTGTGCCAGGGATGACCCTGGTCATCCCTATTGTTTTGGGAAAACCCCCAAGTAGGCATGGGGAGCACCTTGGTGCTGACAGTGACATTTAGGGACCCTGACATGGAGAGCCATTGCTTAGTGGCTGGTCCGTGTTCTTCCAGGCACTTGGCATCACCCAGCCTGGACTTCCTGGGGCATGGGAAACCAGGAATGCTTGCAAAGAGGTGAGGGAGGGAGGGAGGGAGCAAATGAGTCTGATAATGACAGAGGAATTCAGACGTTCAAGGGGAAAGTTTTCCACTGTCAGAAAAGTGCTACATCCTCCCATCAGGAAGAATGGAGTCCTTTCCTGGGACCAGGAGCCATGTTCCCACTCAGCCTCCTGGGGAGCTCAGGGCTGGATGAACCAGCATCCCTTCTGCTTTGTCTGGGTTCCATGCACATGGCAGATTATCCTTCTAAAAACGGCTACACTCTATTTCATCCCAAATGCCTTTCCAGAACCTGGCCACTTCCCCAGCAGAAGGTGGAGCCAGTGTCCCTATCCCCTGAACCTGAATAGGTGTATGCTATCGGCTGGACCCATACATGATGCCATGCACAAAAGAGTTGGGTCACAGAAGATACTATGATGGCCATCTGCTGCTTCTCTCTTGGGACACCTGCCCTGTCAACCCAGACACACTCTTCTAGGGATACAGAAGGAGGCCCACAGCCAGCACCAGCCTGTGGGCAAGTGAGTGTTCCCTCTTAAGTGGAGTTGCCCCTCATGGAGCCACCAGAGCAGAGTCTAGACTTCTCTGTCCAGCCCAAAGAGCTGATGCTCAAGCAGAATAGACGTCTGTCATTGTGTTAAACCCTGAGTTTGGGATGGTTTGTTAACAGCAATAGACAATGGAAACAAGAGGGAAACCTGTTCAAACTGGCAGCCAAAGGCGTCCCAAAACTCTGCCTACCTCCCCAGCTGTTCCCATTCTCCCCTCCACCTCCATGGTCCCCTTGTCCCAGACCAGTCCGCTCACTTCCCTGCCACGCCCTACCTCCCAGAAGACCCTGCCTACCTCCCTAACCCCGCCCACCCACCTGTCAGACCACACCCACCCTCCGCCTTGCCCTGCCCACCTCCCTGGGGCAGCCTTACCATCTAGCCTTGCCTTCCTGGCACCTCCCCAGACCTGCCCTGCCCACAACTCAGTCCTGCCCCGCCCACCTCCCCACCGAAACCCACCAGGCTTCTAGCCCCTGCCCAGGCAGGCCTTAGTGGCTTTGGAAAGAGGCAGGACGGGACTGTTCTGAGCCTCCTTTATCAGCAGCAAGGGAGGCTACTGCCTTCCTATCCTCACTTGAGAACTCAGGAGCTCAAGTTTTCAAAGGCGATGGACGCTCAAAGCTCTCTCTACCTCCTCTGCAGCTGTTAAGGCTGCCTGAAAGAGATGGGCTCCCTCAGCATCGCTGACTCTCTTTGGATTAATTTAACCCAGCCCAGCAAGGGCTCTCGGGCAGCACTCCCACTCGAGTTTTAATGGTGTGCTTATTAGCTGGGTGGTTCAGGGAGAGGAATTTGCTCCTGATTCTGCCCAATTAATGCTGCCATGTGCCAGCTCAGAGGGAAGCTTGGAGACAGCCCTGATCTCCTGAGATGGAGGTTCAATAGCAGGGAGTTGGCCCCACCAAGATGAAGGGGGAAGGGAGCTTCACCTCCCCAGGCTGAAGACAGGTGGAGGCTGTAAGAGACCTGGTACTGGGCCCAGCTTGGGCACTGACCTGCTGGCCAGTCCTTGTCAACACCTTGCCCCCTCTCAGCCTCAGTTTCTCCATCTGCAAGTGGTAATATGATGAATGAAACACAGAGAGGTATAAAAATAGTGGCATCCACCAGCCAAATTAGTCCCGAGAGCCAGTGCTCATGTTCTCCGGGTTTATAAAATGAGGCTGCTGAGAACATTGGTGACCTGGTCTTTGTGTGGATAAATGCTTTCTTTTGGTCAGGTGCCTAGGAGCGGGGGGCTGGGTCCTAGGTGCATATTCAACTCAGAGAAACTGCTCAACTCCCTCAAAGCAGCCACACCACTTTACAGTCCCCGACTACCCCGAGTCCTCACCAATGTCTGCTGCTGTCAGTCTTTCTAATTTCAGCCACCGTAGTAGGTGTGAAGTGGTGTCTCCTTGCGGTTTTAATTTGCAATGCCCTAATGATGGATGGCGTTGAGCATCTTATGGACCTATTTGTTTCTTAGCCAAATGTCTGTTTCAACATTTGGCCCATTTTTCAAATTGGGTTGTCAGTCTCTCATTGAGTTGTAAAAAGATCTTTACGTCTTTGGAATACAAGTTGTCAGATAAATGTTTTGAAATATTTTCTCCCGGTCTATGGCTTGTGTTTTCACAGGGGAAGAATCTTAGGGACCCTGCGTTTGGCAAGCAAACCCTTCTGAGGGGACACAGGGGATGTGGTCTCTACTGGGCAATGTCGCAGCTTGGCATCCAGGCGGTCCCCAATGGACCTGTGCTACGTTTCCAGTTCCTGTGCCCACTCTGTTCCTCATGGACACAAGGCTCCTCTGGCCTTGTGTCTGGAGTCTGGTTTTGGGCTTCGCCCCAGGCACCTTCCTGGGCCCAGAGACCCAGCTGAAGGCAGCCTGAAGGCCACAGTGACTGCAGAGCCCTATGTGAGCATTCTCACATGATGTAGATGGGAGAGCTATGTGGAATCAAGTGCTCTGAAGTCCAGAAGATGCTTTGCACACAGTGCCAGTGGCCTCTGTCAGGCCTCCAGCCACCCTCCCTGGAGCGTCTGTTGTCTCATCACATTTTTACATAACAGCAGGACACAGGACAATAGGAAAGGCAGAGTGAGACTTCTGTGGAGGCACAAAGATGGCTCTCTTCCGGTTTGTCAGGGATCACTCATACTGGGGCAAGCAATTGTGTTCTGTGATCCCAGGAGCAGCCCGTGAGAGGCCACCTGGTGAGGAGCAAGACCTGCAGCCACCAGCGGCAGAGGGCACATGTTGCCCATGCATCCTCTGGCCCCTGCGGAGTCTCTGATGATGCAGCCCCCACTGGCTCCTGACTGCAACCTCATGCGTGCGAGTCTCTGAGCCAGTGCCACACACCAAGTCACTTGAAATGGCCCCAGAAGTTGCGTGAGCTAATACATGTTTACTGTTGTACTTTGCTAAATGTTGGGTAAATTCGTTATGCCGCAATAGCTAACTAATGCACAAACCATTTGTTTTTTGAACCAAAATAAAATAACAAGAAATAGAACAATAAGAAGCCAACATGAATTTGTAAATTAGAGAGCACTTTGTCAGACTTGAAAATTTCCCTAAACCATTGCCGCACATTATCTTCAGAAGGCAAAGCTAACTCATCCATATAAGAGAAAGACAGGACCTCCGGAAGTGGTAGAGCTGGACTGCAGGGTCCTAATGGCTGCACTCCTGGGTGACCTCCCGACCCTGTTCCCTCTTTCAGGGTCCCCACATGGGTTCTAGGTCTCTGGCAGGGCTCATCACCCAAAACAGGGTCCAGACAACTGGTACAACCCAAGGTCTCTGGGAGCATGTGTCAGGCTGTGCTCCCCAAGACAGCCTCTTCTTACATGACCTTGATGTTCCTTTGACTCTGGGCCAACCTTTGTCCCATAGATTATGGCAGGGCAAGGCCATGCAAGGACCAGCCGTTGCTTTCTTGGGATGCTCACCCATAGGGCCAGCCATTGTGCCACTTGTGGAGAGGGACAAGGGTCCCACTCACAGCCCAGCTGAGCACAAGCCCACAGCCTGAGCCAACTCACCAGTCAGAGGCGCCATGTTGGAAGTAGACCCTCAGCCCCTTTCCAGCCTTCCGGCTGATGCCATGTAGGTCAGAGACAACCTTTCCCCACCGAACCCTGTCCAAGTTACAGTTTAGAGAACATGGCTGCTGGACATCGTTGACTGGGTAGCTGCCATTTGATGGCTGTAACAGTTATCAGGCTAGCAGCTGACAACTTGTCTCTGTGAGATGCGTTGATGCCATAGTTTGGATCTGGAATGTCTACGGCCCATGTGTCCCTAGTCTGTGGTGCTACTGGGAGGCAGAGCTCAGTGGGAGGAAGCTAGGTTGCTGGGGACATGCCCTTAAGTGGATAATGGGACCTCTGCCCTTCCTCTCTGCTTCCCCGCTGTCATGAGGTGACAGGCCTCCCACACTACACACTCCACCATGGTGCACTGTGCCACAGGGCCAAGCAACGGTGGCCTGGAATCTCTGAAACAGTGAACCAAAATAACCCTTTTCCCTGATCAAGTCGATTGTCTCAGGTATTTTAGTCAGCAGGAAGGAGAGCTAACTAACACAGTTGGTAACCTTTTTTAAGTGTTGAAGCTGTTAAGTGTGGATTTATACAACGTAACATTTTTTAAATCATCTTTTAAAAATGTATCTACAAGCAAGTCAGTAAATACATATATCCACTAGCTGCAATAACACTTCATGTCAAGGCTGGAAAACCTAACCTAAGAAGCATCTTCAAAGAAGTTTGTTGAGACACTTCACCATGTGCTTTACAGTGTGGTAAACACTTATAGGTTGGCGCAGTAACTGCCACACCTAAGAAGCAACATTCTTAGCGTCACCTTTAAATCCTGTATTTAAACACTTCACATTCCTCACATCTACTCACTGAAATCGCTGAAAATACAGTTGTTTATCCATGGAATGCTGAGGAGCAGGTAAACAGGAGGCAGCCTGGAGCCAAGCCTCTGAGCTGGATGTTTCTGGAAGCTTCCAAAAACTTCTAGCCTTTGTCAGGACCTAGGAGTGGCCCTAGTAACTGGACATTTGTCATTTTGCAACCTTTTTCTTAAAGAAGGGCTCAATGGTATCAGCTTCAGTTCCTGTAATCTCTGGAAGGGGCTGGGTATGGAGGAGCCTGAGTCCTGGGCATGCCCAGTCCATTCCTGTGTCCCCAGCACTATGATCAGCATCTGACTCATGGTGGGTGCCCAGCGAGGAGCCACTTGTGATGGAAACAGAGAGAAGTGAGCCAAGCTGTCACTCACTCAGCTGCATCCTGGGGGCGGGTGAGGAGGGGTGGGTGTCCAGGTGCTCCCAGTGGGGGGGCTGCAGAGTTAGCAATCTCCCACAGAGCCTGAAGCAGGAGCAGGGGGGTCCCTAGGGCCCTGAGCAGCTGCCCCCAACCCCAACCTTCCCAAATCCTGCAGGGGCAGTGCCTAGCCAGCTAGTCTGAGAGAGACCAAAGATAAGAGGAGGCAGAAACACAGAAAGAGCTCTGTGTGTGACCTCAGACCAAGCAGACCAGGGCTAGCGTGGGCTATGGGGATGGAAGGGATTCTGTTTGCCCTATACCCTGCAAGGTGGGGTGGAGTCCTGCTCAGATCTTTGCAGGGATGGGGGAAGACTCTGAAACCCCATAAGGCTGCTATGAAGCCACTGTCAGCAAACGGCCCAGGAAAAGTCCAGGTCAAAGGAAGGCTGTTTTCTTGTCCAGAAGATGACACCAGTGCCCAGCAACATTAGCACTTTGAGGCCTCAGCTCCTACTGCACAAACGTCAGTCCCCCTCAACAACTCTGCCAGAGATAACACAGCCCCACGGGGTGACCCAAATGATAGGGAGCTTAGCCTCCTGCTCAGTCTTGCACAGCGGTGATGAGGCCTACCTGTGGCTTCAAAGGGCACCAAGTGTCCCTGTCCCTGTCCCACCCAAACCAACCTTCGTGGGGTGATACCCAAAACACCACAGAAGGAAGATCATTGCAAGAGCAGGTGAAAGGTGATCTCAGCATGCTGAGCAATGGCGACCATGTGCAGGAGACTCTCCACTTCTCCAGGAGCCACCCAGTCCTGGCCAGCTCCAGGTCATCAGCCCCTTCCAGCTCTTTCAGCTTCTGGGGCTGATCAATCCTTGCTGTTTCTCTGCCCCAGCTTTCTCCACCACTGTCTGCCCTGGCACCCTGTCCTTGCAACCAGGGCCACTGCTGCCACTCTGGGGTTCTTCGTGCTCATCTCAAGGCCCTCTGCCTGCCAGGCTGGCCCACCCCACGGGGGCCACCAGCCCCTGAGTTGTTCTGCAGGCTTTCAGGAGGCTGGAATACAGGTTCCTGTCCCCAGGGCCCTACTGTTGTCCACAAGGGCTTTCCTCTGAAGCAAGGATCAAAACATAGAACCTCTCCACTGCTACCTCCAATCACCTGGATTTCCCCACAGCCATTTGAGGGGCTCAAGTCCTCCTCCTTTTCTCCTATAGTAAATTACCACTCCCTCTCAGGCAGGAAACCCATCCCTGCAGCTTCCCCCACTGCACGGCTTATGTCAACGAAGTCTACGTTCTTGCCTAAAACCCTTTACTTCCTCAAAAAGCTCTGTTCATGCAAAAGAAATCTTTTGAACTTTCAGAATATTGCCAGCGCTATGGGCTTTTAAAAATTCACCCAGGGGTTGGGGATTTAGCTCAGTGGCAGAACGCTTGCCTAGCATGTGCAAGGCCCCAAGTTCGGTCCTCAGCCCTGAAAAAAAAAAAAAATCACCCAGAGAGTCAATTGATTTATTTGTTCTTAGTTCTGTGGACCTTTCCCTCTGAGGCAACTGGAGCCCCTGATTCATTGGGCAAAGGACATAGAGCAGAATAAAATTGCAGAAAAGATAAAAACCTCTGTTATGGCGCCAACCTGCATCATGTCAGAACCACGCTGGCTGCTCAAGAGGTGAGGACGGCCCAGGTGTCCCAGTGTAGTGGAGGAAAGGACGGAAGGGAAGGGTCAACAGTCCTGAGCGCCCTGCCTGCCCGGCACCCTGTTGGGCACTGTCTGGAATGTTAGGCTTCCTGCCCCGCATGCCCTGCACACAGCAGAGCTTGTTTGGGCCTGGCCAGGGAAAGAGGTGTTAGTTGCAAGCATCCCTTGGTGTACACAGGTGAGGTAGGTGGAGGGGTGGCTAGATGGGAACTCACAACATTAGATAATTCCACTATCATCCTGATTTTAGTCCACAACATAAAGGACTAGCCTGGAAATACGATCAAAACCTTAGGACAACAGCTGGAGCAGTGGCTCAGGGGTTGGAGAGCTTGCCTGATGTCCACAAGGACCGCGGTTCAAACTCTAGCACCACGTACACAACTAAGTGAGGAGAAACAAAGTTCAAATGAACAAATGAATAAAATTCATTCTCTCACTCTCTCTGTTCCTCTCTCTTAAAAAAAAAAAAAAACACCTTAGGACAACGTCTTCCATATTATCTAACCCTACCCAGCCTCGGCCTTGGAATTAGTGATTCCCCACCCTTTAAAAACGGTGGGCTACGTTTACGGCGCTTGTGTGGAATGCGCAAGTACACAGGTTCAAATCCCAGCACTCACCTACACAACTAAGTGTCAGAGCAACAAAAGCCATGTGAAAAACTCAATAAAAATTGATTCTCTCTCTCTCTCTCTCTCTCTCTCTCTCTCTCTCACTGTCCTTCTCTCTTTAAAATAAAAAACAGTGGCCTATGCAAGGAGCCCAATGTCTATATACATGAGGGGGAGAGAAATGTTGAGTGGACAGGGTGGCAGAGGGGCCACACTGGGGGACAAGCAGACTCCTAGAAAGAGCAGCCCGAAGGAGAGAAAGAATATAAACAATAATAACTGGCAGCTGTCTCAACTGAGAGCAAGCCAAGTGGCACTGACAAGACAATTGTCAGCCTCGTATGGAATGCGGAGGATGTTGGCAGACCAAAATGGCTGTGAGAAAGAGCATGGCTGGCACACTGCCACTGCCTGACTTCAAGACATATTCTAAAACAATAGTAATCAGAACAGTGTAGCATTGGTCACATACAGACAGATCAAGGACGGAATAGAGAATCCAGAAGCAGCTACACATGTATATGGATGAGTAATTTTGGGGAGTGGGGTACTGGGGAATTGAACCCAGGGCACTTAATCCCTGAGTTACATTCCCAGCCCCCTTTTTTATTTTTATTTTGACACAGGTGTCACTAAGTTGCTTAGGACCTCATTAAGTTTTTTTTTTTTTAAGAGAGAGGGATAATGTGTGAGAGAGAGAGAAAGCGAGAAACAATTTTATTTAGTTTTTCATATGGCCTTTGTTGCTCCAAGACTGCGCTGTGTACGTGGTGCTGGGGTTTGAACTCATGTACTCATGCATGCAAGGCAAGCGCCATAACTGCTGAGCCACCGCTCCATCCCCCTCTTTAAGTTTTTGTCTTTGAACTTGAGATCCTCCTGCCTCAGTCTCCTGACCTACTGGGATTACAAGTGTGCGCCACTGCACCCGGCTTGACACAGTAATTTTTGATGAAGAGGCAAAGGCAGTTTGGTGGATCATCAGATGGTGTGGGGATGTACAAAGAGTGAACTTGGACCACACTTTGCATTCTCTACAAGATCCATCTCAAAATGAATCATACAACTAAATGTAAATACCAAGATTATAAAATTCAAAAGGAAACAGATCTTCATGACCTTTGGTTAGGTAAACAAATATTAGAGATGACATCAAAAGCATGATCCATTGAAAAAAAAATAGACTTCATTCAAATTAAAAATCTCTGCTCCTTGAAAGTAGCTGAAAAGAGAACGCAAGGATAATGCACAGACTGGGAAAAAATATTTGCAAAACATTTCTTTTATATATCCGACAAGGGTCTAGTATCCAGAATACATAAAGAATGCTTGATACTTGTCTGGCGTGGTGGTGCACGCCTGTAATCCCAGTGGCTCAGGAAGCTGAGGCAGAAGGATGGCAAGTTCAAACCAGCCTCAGCAACTTAGTAAGGCCCTAAGCAATGTAGTGAGACCCTGTCTCAAAATAAAAAATACAAAGGGCTGATGGTGTGACTCAGTGGTTAAGTGCCTCTGGGTTCAATCCCTGATTTAAAAAAAAAAAAAATGGTTATCAGTAATCATTAGGAAAAGGTACACCACAGCCACCAGGGGCTCTCAAGTCACAACCACTAGGTTTGTCATAGGAAAGGAAAGAAGAAAGGGAGAGAGGGGGAGAGAGGAAAAGGATAAAAGAAAGGAAAAGAAAAATAACAAGTATTGACAAGGACATAGAGAAAGCCATTGGATAGCCAGCTGGTGGGTGCACAGCCGCTGAGGCACAGTCTGGTGGTTCTGCAGAAAGTCCAGCAGGATTACCATATGACCCAGCAATCCCACTGTGGCTGTGTGCCCCAGAGAATTGCAAACAGGAGTTCAAACAAAAACTCGCACACAAGAGTTCATAGCAGCATTATTCACAATGAGCAAAAGGCGGAAACCACCCAGCTGTCCATCAGGGCATGAATGGATAAGCAAAGTGTGTTCTACCCATACGCACAGCTGAACAGCACTGAGGAGGAATGAAGGACTCACATGCCCTGTAGCACAGATGGACCTTGAAGACATTAATCAGACCCCAGCCCCCCACCCACAGCATGTGATTCCATTTATATCCAGAAGAGACAAACCACAGAGACACAAAGCAGACAAGTGGCTGCCAGGGCTGATTGTGAGGGTGGGTGAGTATATAGAGTTTCTTTTCTTTTTTTGGTACTGGGGTTTGAACTCAGTGGTGCTTAACCACTGAGCCATATCTCCAGCCCTTTTTATATTTTATTTTGAGACAGGGTCTTGCTAAGTTGCTTAGAGCCTCACTAAATGGCTGAGGCTGGCTTTGAACTTGCGATCCTCCTACCTTAGCTTCCCGAGCTGCTGGGATTACAGGTGTGCACCCAGCAGTATAAAGTTCCTTCGGTGTTGCTGAGAATGCTTGGGAACTAGATAAGGTTGCTGGTGGTTGTACACCATTGTGAATGAACTTAACGATGAAAATGGTCAATTTTATGGTACGTGAATTGTATCACAACTTTTTTGTTCTTTTTTTAAGAGAGAAGGACAGTGAGAGAGAGGAAAAATCAATTTTTATTGAGTTTTACACATGATTTTTGTTGCTTTGACACTTAGTTGTGTACGTGTGTGCTGGGATTTGAACCTGTGGGTGCTGGGGTTTGAACCCCATGTATTTGCACATGCTGGGCAAGTGCCGTAACCTCCAAGCTACCGCTCCAGCCCAACTTTTTTTATTTTTAAGAGAGAGAAGGAGAGAGTGAAAGAGAGAAAGAGAAAATCAATTTTTATTCATTTTTTCATCTGTTTTTTGTTTTTCTGACAGTTGTGTATGTGGTGCTGGGGTTTGAACCAGGTCCTGGCACAGGCCTAGTAAGTGCTCTAACTGCTAAGGCACCACTCCTGACCTACCACAATTTTTTTAAAAACATGGAAGTGACACTGAAGGCCTGAATGAAGTAAGGGAACCAGGTATTACGAAGCTGGAGCCCCTTCCTCCCCCTGGCTGCTGCGTACCCAGGCGCCTTCCTGTCAAGGTCAGAAGGAGACACCTAATGCTCAGGGGCTCAGCCAGCCTTAGAGGCAGCCAGCCCTGCCTCACGTCTAATCCTGCCAGTTGGAGGGCAGGAGGCCCCAGCCCACAGGGAGCTTCAGGAGGTGGGAGCCAGAAGGAACCTGCAAGGTCCAAGGTACAAGGGAGGCCTGAGCCCCTGAGCCAGGGCACACAAGGAGCCTTCCTTTCTGTGCTCACCTGGCCTCCGCCCTGGTGGATGAACCTTAGGGTGCTGCTCCCCTCCCCACCCAAAGCTTAGCCCTGGAGTTTGAGACCTAGAGATCCCATTATCCCCTCCCCCTACTGCCTCCCCAAGCCAAAGCCCTTTGGCTCCAGATCCACTTACAGGCCTGAGGACAGCAGGTGTGGGGTTAGGGAGCCTCCTTCCTGGCACCCTGTGGGTTGCCCCCTAACTCTGGGCATGCGGGGGGGTCTCTGGGTAAAGGGACTCTAACAGTTGTGACTTCAGGTATTTCTTATGGCTTGGAGGGGCCTGGTCTTTTTTGGTGACTTAGGTCCCAGCTCAAGAGGGATGAGGCTCCCAGGAGAAGCCCTAGATATGGGCTCTCTGCAGGACCAGCACTGCCTGCTTTGAGATGTGCCAGGAGAGGGAGGATCTCGGAGCCTCTGTGACATAGCTGAAGGCCGACCTATTTCTCCAAAGTAGCCGAATCAATTCCTCTGCCAGTCGGGGCTCTCCTTCCTTCTTCCTGAAGGAAGAAGGATAAAAGAAAGGAAAAGAAGGACGCAGAGAAAGCCAGTAGGACAGCCAGTGGTATCTAAGCTCCTAAGTATTGGCGGGGACAGTTCTCGATGTCACCTGCCACTGGCGACTGTGATCTCCAATCTTCAAAGGCCCCCAAAGTGTCCTCCTGGAGAGCCTATACCCTGCATATCCCCTACCTCTGTGTCCACCATTCATGTCACCTTCTGCAAACTAGGAGCATGTAGTGAGGCCAGGTCCCCTCAGCTGCTGAGCTCCTGAGGCCCCTGTCTCTAGGTCCCTACACCCTACTCCTCGTACTCCCCCCCATTCTCCCTGCTATGGGTTGAATTATGTCCCCAAATTCATATGCTGAAGTCCTGTCCCAGGAGAGGCAGAATGTGAGTATATTTGGAGACGATACTTAAAGAGAGGCTTAGGTTAAAAGGAGGTCACTGGAGTGACCCCAGTCCAACCTGACTGGGATCCTTGCAAGAGGAGATCAGGACACAGACACTCACAGAGGGATGAGCATGTGAGGACACCTGGAGAAGCAGCCATCTGCAAACCACGGAGGGCAGCCTCAGGAGGGGCCAGCCTGCCGCTCCTTGACCTCAGACTTCCTACCAAATCGTCATACAACTCTGCATCTCATCCAGGACTCAAGCACCCTGCCCTGTAGTCTGCTAGGGACAAACCTGACTTCCTTGTTGGCGCCACAAGGCTCTGCCAGTTGACCCAGGGCCTGAGCTTTTAACTCAAAGCCGACTGATCATGGGGTGAGCCCATGGAGCTCCAAGGCTGAGTGAGAGAGACAGGAGGGAGAAGAGACCCAGGAATGAACATCATGGGCATTTCCAGGTGTCCCCAGCCTGAGTGGTGGCTGCTGTCATTCATAGGAGTGTGTCCCACTGGGAGCCAAGTCCTGAGTCCAGTCTTGGTTCTTCTAAGTTGCCATGTGGCCTTGACCAAGCCCCAGCCCTTTGGGGGCCTCAGCACCTTGGTGCTGAGTGAG
>PVKS010028541.1:0-26341 GCA_004027875.1 Aplodontia rufa
ATCACCGACAGCTGCTTAAATGAATGGCATCTCCTTCATGAATTGTGTTGGAAGGGCCCAGTGGAAAGGAAAATAAAAAACAAAACAAAAAACACCTAATGCTATTCCAATGGACTGAGCTGGAGAAATGAAACACCCTTAAGATCCAGATGGCACTTGATGTTCATTTTATAACGGTTTTCCTTCCAGTGAAACAACTGCGTTGCTTCCCGAATTCTCTCCAAGTGTCGAATGCTGCTAAATATCATCTGAGCCATTTCCTTGCCACTCATGTTTAATGCCTGTTAATTTCTTTCTAATGGCATCTTTAGAACTAGCATAAATCATCTTGCTGTTTAAAGGTGCGCTTTCAGGAGCCCAGAATATAAATATAAATACTTCTTAGACTCTTGTTTCGTATGTGACATCGTACAAAGCACATCGGCAATCAATCAGAGGTAGCAACTTCACAAAAGATGTGTAGGGTCCTCTACAATATCGCCAATGTCACCCACCGGGATCTGCCTTGCTTCCTCTACACTTATTTATCATTTGTCATCGCTTAAACAGAAGAGAACTGCTTTCTTTCTTTTTTGATCTCCTCTTATGTAGAAGACTTCCTTACTTTCATATCACTAAAAACTATGACTTCATCATTCACTGTAACTCCAGATGCCATAAAGCCTGCATCTGTGACTCTATCATTCACTTTTGACAGAGAGGAAACTGTCACTCAGGTAAGTCAAGCAGCATGTCCAATGCCTATGCTTGGATGTGAAAGAGTTGACATTTGAACTCAGATCAGACTCAAAGCTGGCGGCTCTTTCTATTCGACTACACACCCTCTAGATCTTTGGATGCATTTAGTTTTTGATATTTGAAGATAGTATTTATGAAGATTTCCTAAGTAGATATACCAGCTAGCATCCAGGTGCTCATTCCAATTTCTATCCAGAGTTTAAATTGGATAAAGAAGGGCCATGGGCTTGGATTCCCCACTTAGGTTCAAAGGAATGCTTCCCAACATACACAAATCAATAGATGTGATTCACCACTTAAACAGGATTAAAGACAAAACCATATGATCATCTCAAAGGAACGCCCTCCTCTGAGTCAAGATAAATGTTAGGCCTGGGAGTTACGCTCACCCTCAGGATCGCACTTCCACCTTTGAGATAAATCTTGGCCTGTGGACCCAACCTTCCTCACTCAATGTCTGGCTCTAAAGCAACCTCTGCAGCCCCCAGGAGGCTGGCATGGGTCGGATAAGAATGATGCCACCTACAGTTTTCCTCTTGGCAGCCAGGAAGCTCAGAGGCAGCCACTGTGCTCGATTCCAGCCAGATGTACAGTCTTTTCACCAGGGCACTTGCCTTCCTCCCAGTTTTCTCTGCCCTGTTTCTCTGGGTTACTAATACCACTGCATTTCCCTTATTTTGTAAATTCCCCTATTTACTGTTTTTGGGAAAGGCACCAGGCATCATGGAGGGAAAGAGTTGAATTTGAGTGGTTGGCTGGCAAAAATTCATTTGGGGGATCCCAAGTGCTCTGAGTGGCTGTCTACCCTGGTCACATTAAAGGACAATTGCCAGGTCTCCAATGTCAGGCAGACCCCCTGGGACCCTGGCTCTACCCAGTGAATGGCAGAATGAACAATCGGAATGACACTGAGCACCAACCAATGACAAAATGGGTGGTGGCTCTGCGTTCAAATCCATCCCTGATGCTTCCTCGCTCCTGTGACCTTGGGCAAGTCACCCCTCCAAGTTGCCAGTCTCCCATCTTTCAGATAGAGCTCCACTCCCGAGCACCTCTGTAATTAATGAAAGAACACAGTGGAGACAGACTCCTTCCTGTGTGCCCTGGGGCGAGTCACTTGAGCTCTCTGAGGTGGTAACAGCAACGATCAGCACAGAGGAGCCAGCGTCTAAAAGCCCCCGGATCCATACCTAGCAGCAGTGCCACAGTTCTAATGTTTCCATTAGAACATGCGTGGAGGAGCTTCCCCTGGGCCACCCGGGAGGACACCTCCCCTTGCCCAGGCTGCTCAGGAGACCCCAAGGTGCCAGTGGCAGGGAGGAGCAGAGGAACCAAGACCTGGGCTGGGTGAAGGGAGGCTCCCGTCTTACCTTTAAGCAGCGGGGCAGGCGAAGCAGGGGGTTCACGCCTAATTTCAAGTAGAGGAAATCCAAGGGCAGGAGGCAGAGCAGGTCCATCTGAAACCCCCAGGGGCCCCCACAGTGCGTAAGTGAACAACCCGGGCTGCGAATGAGGGGAGGGCGATGGGGTCTAGAGACCTTCATGGAAAGATGAGCTCGGAACACTAGGGAGGGTCTCAGACCAGGGTGCAGACTTAGCCCACCAGCTCAAGCTGCGCTCCATGGCAGCTCCATCACCATGACAATGGCCGCAGTGGGCTACAGGGAAGCTAAGTGGGACTGACATGTTGAAAGGGCCACCCAGCCTGTGCTGCTCTGGGGCCTTGTGGCCTGGAGGACACTCCCATGACAATGGCACCAACACTCTCCATGTAGTGTCCCCAAAGCACCCAGGCCTTCTGAGGTCCCGCATTATGGCTTGCAGCCCTGACACACACCTTAAATCGTGAGGAACTCATGTAATTATTTCGCATCTCCTTCTTGTCCATCTGAAAGAAAACGGAATAATGACAATGATACGGAGTTAGAGCTTCTGCCCTGACTTTCAGAAGCAAAGGTGAATTCCTCAAAGAACCTCCTTCCTATCAGAGCAGCAGCCCATGCACTTGGGGCCCCTTTGCCGGAGGGAACCTCTGCAGCCTTGTAGTCTGCAGGTGGGGCTGTTGAGTCTCCAGGGAGAAGGTCCTGTCCAGGGCCACCCAGCTCCGTTCTGGGATGGAAATCAAGCAGAATGGAGCTTTTTTTTTTTCCCCCAGCAGAAACTTTTGCCAGTTTTGCTGAGGCTGGGGCTGATCAGACGAGCAAAGAGACTGGTCCAGGAATTCTTTCCTCTTAAGTTGTTTTAGAAGCAAAACCTCAACTTGCTTACTCGCAGTGCAGCAGGTGCCGCTGCTGTGGAATTGTTTTTTCCTTTGCTGCGTTGGGATCAAACCCAGGCCCTGCTGCATGCTGAGCTGCACCCTCAGCCCTCAGTGTGGAATTTTAGAAGACCAACTTGCACAAGGAGATGGGGACCATGCCACCTGCTTTTCCTCTGGGAGGGTACTGGGGATTGAAGACAGGGGTGCCTTACCACCGAGCTACATCCCTAGCCCTATTTCCTGGTGCATTCCAGTTGTTCATAACGGTGGGGTTTGCTGTTGCATATGCACACATGCACACAGGATAGCAATGTAATTTGGCCACCATCTCTCCCCAGTACCTCCCTCCCTTTCTCCCATCCCCTGGTTCCTTTCTCCATTCTATTGATCTTCCTTTGATTTTCATGAGATACACCTCCCCTTTCTTTTCCTCTTTCCTCCCTAGTTTCCACATACAAGAAGAAAATATGACCTTTGACCTACTTTATTTGGCTTACTTCACTTAACATGATGGTCTCTAGTTCCATCCATTTTCCTGCAAGCACCACGATTTAATTTTTCTTTAGGCTGAATAAAACTCCATTGTGTGTATATACCCCATTTTCTTTATCCATTCATTCATCTCTTGATGGACAGGTTTCATGGCTTGGCTATTGTGAGTTTTGCTGCTCTAAACACAGGTAGGCTTATATAACTATAGGATGATGACTTTAATTCTTTAAGATAAAATACCAAGGAGAGATATAGGGGAGTCATATGGTGGTTCCACGTCTCGCCTTTTGAGGAACCTCCATACCAACTTCCTTTGCCACTGTACTAATTTACAGTCCCAAATACAATGTAAAAGTGTTCCTTTTTCTGCATATCCTCTCCAGCATTTACTGTGGTAAGGAAGGAGCTGAATAAAGGAAAGAAAGAGAGCAGAGAGCGGCGGCTCAACAGTAACACAGGTTTATTTGGGAGAAAGCTGTGGAGGGGAGGCCCAGACCCCTCTCTCTTTCTTCCCTTCATTCACCTCTTCTTCATTCACCTCTTTGCTTACATAATGGTGCCAACACCCAAGACGGGAAGACGGAGCTCTAACACTCCCTCCCGTCTTCCTTCTTCCAATTCTGCCTTACTCTTCGTGTATCCCTCTCCACTTCCCCTTCATACAAGATGTGAGATTCAGAGCACCCTCCAAGGTCACTACAGCTAAACGGCAGCTGGTTCGGGACCCGAAATCAACCCCCTCTGGGATGAGATTTTTGCAGCCTTATTGATACCCGAATGGAGCAAGAACTTTTCTGAGCTTTTTATCGGTGTCCTTTGGAAACCTTATTCTTGTCTCTCCCCTCTTTCTGTCCGACCAGACCTCAAGACTTATCAAACGTTCTCCATTTTATTCCTACATGCAACACTGGTCACTGATCATCTCACCAGAGAGGTAAGACTCTGAGTCTCTTGCAGAGGTGCCCTGCTAGAGACTTCTTTGTTTCCGGACCCCATGGGTCCTCACATTGGAATGCCCACTCAGCTCCCCGGCGATCAGGCTCTGCCTAGTGGCAAGGAGTAAATGGAGACACTTTGTTTTCTCCTGTCACCTCATCACACCTCTCCATTACTCAATGGCCCAAATTTGAAATTCAGGACCTTTGATCCAAAAATACTAACAGATCTTGATAACTTCCTACAACAAAATGGCAAACTGTCTGAACCAGGAGCAGTGTTTCAAGGTTCTCACCAAAGGTGGCTCCTTTAGGCCTTTCCTTGACTTCGACCTGGTGTCTCTCTCTCTCTCTCTCTCTCCACCACCTCTCCCTCTGGCAGCTCCAGAGGGGCCATTCACATTGCGGGACATCACATCTGCCACCATCCATAACCTACTGGTTGAGTGACTCCCTTTGACTCCTCTGGATTCCTGGCTTTCTCTCCATGGGAACCTTGGGAACCATCCTCCATCCATCTTGTCCAGCATGGTCCAGATCCCACCAAAGGTGCCATGAGACACCCCCTTGGGGTGCCTTCCCAAACATATCTAGACCCTGGGTCTCCAAGACACAGCCAACCCTGAAAGACTGGTGTCACAAGCTGGACAATAATAGTCACTGACCTAAAAATGGCACATTTGACTTACAAATTCATGAACTCCATCACAATGGCAAATGGGCTGACATTCCCTATATCCAGACCTCCACTCCAGGGCTGGTACCGCTACTGCAGACCTTCTCTCTGTCCAAACTGCTCAACTTTTCATTCTTCTCTTCAAAGGAAAAACCCCTCCAGGGACCCCTCTTTGGGATCCCTGATTGCTTTCTATTACTCTAAATCCTGTTACTTTGCTCTGTCTGATCCTGTGTCCATGGATGTCATTCCTCAAATTTGCAACAGAATTCACCCAGGCAGCTCTGTGTTACCTTTACAGGGATTCACCCGGGATCTTCGGAAGGGTGAGTGAAGTAGACAATTGC
Organism: Aplodontia rufa; assembly: GCA_004027875.1. NCBI lineage: Eukaryota > Metazoa > Chordata > Mammalia > Rodentia > Aplodontiidae > Aplodontia > Aplodontia rufa. The sequence goes on from PVKS010028541.1 coordinate 5,449, forward strand.
TTTATCATTTTTCTCCCGGGAGTTCTCTGCTCCGTTTTGTACACTCTCTCTCTGTCAAAAACACCGGGACCCTGTCAGCCATGTGGCTGCCAGACTCAAGACTCAGGGGAAAGGCTTTGCTGGAGTAACACTCATCAATCGCTCTCTGCCTCAGTGCAGAGAGTGCCAATCTGAATGCTTCAGTTTCCTTCACGGCGATCCATTTGATCAAGAAACTGAGGTCTCTCTTAGAAGCACCCTAATTCTCTGGCCAGGGCTAGTCCCTGATGTGAATGCAGGGTCTCCAGAGATGGCCGGCCGAAAGCCAATCAATCACACACGCATGCTCCATCTCCACTTTAATCTCCTTTCGTGGCTTCTCACCTTAGGGTAGAGGGAGGGCCTCACTCAGCAGCTCCTTAGATAAGAGGCCCAAGTAACTTCTTTTTTTTTTTTTTTTTTTTTTTTTATAAAGAGAGAAGGACAGTGAGAAAGACAGAGAAAGAGAGAAACAACTTTATTTAGTTTTTCACGTGGCCTTAGTTGCTCCAACACTTAGTTGTGTACGTGGTGCTGGGGTTTGAACCCGGGTCCTCGTGCTTGCCAGGCAAGTGCCGAAACCACTGAGCCACCGCTCCAGCCCCCCCAAGTAACTTCTTAGTGTGATCTAAGGACGCCTAAGTCACAGTCCTACCCATCCAACTACCAGCGAGTGAGTTGCCCCTTTCTCTTTCTCAGTCTTGTAGCAACCTCCCCCAGTGTTAGGGGACAGACAGAAGTGAACGGTGGGAACACTAGGATAAGAGAATAATTCTATCAAATGGCCCACTGTGCTTTCTTTTTCAAAAGGCAATTTACTGGTGGCTCGGCGGTTACAGCGCTTGCCTTGCATGCGCGAGTACGCAGGTTCAAACCCCAGCACCACATACACCATGAAGTGTCCGAGGAATGAAAGCTACATGAAAAACTAAATAAAAATTTGCTTCTCTCTCTCTCTCATTGTCCCCCTCTCTTATTAAAAAAAAAAAAACACAAAAAACAAAAAACAATTTACCTGCAGGAGAGCCTGCCTGATCTTAGTGAACAGACTACGTCACATTCCTCAGCAAAATAGTTTTTATCTGCAGAGGAAATGTAGGCCCAAAATAATGTTAATAGGAGGAACCCAAGTTATCCTGAAGGAGAAGACTTTTGAGACCAGATCCTGAAATTCAGGGAGATAAGGATAATTCTTCCTAACCAGAATCCAATTAGAACCAGTCAGCGTGGGCCAAAATGACCTGGTGTTTCCGTGGCGATAAGGACTTGAAAGGCTGATGTCATCTTACTGTCAGTCCAAAGTTGAGGTGGGAGGCTGGAACGGTGGCTCAGTGGTTATGGTGCTTGCCTGGCATGCATAAGGTTGAGGTTCTAACCCAGCTCCACAAATACAACAAAGTGTCAGAGCAACGAAAGCCATGTGAAAAACTAATAATGAAATTGAGTCTCTCTTTCGCTCTCTCTCGCTGTCTCTCTATGTCACTGTCCCTCGCCCTTAAAAAAAAAAAAGGTTGAGGTAGACGTGGGCAGGACTCTGTAAACTTCTCTGGGATTCCCAGTAATACTGGAAGTGCAGGGGAGGCACTATCTGAATATCTTTGCTTTTATATAAGTTGCTGGTAAATGGTAAAAGGAATTTAATGTTACTTTGTTTCTGGGTCTTCACCAAAAATAAAATTACCAAGAGTTAAAATTTGAACAGGTGTAATTTTACATACAAAGAGTACAAAAAATTTCAGCTGTGTTTCAATTAAAGTACTGTAAATAGCATAAAATATTTGATCTTAAAGTTTATGTAGGTTTTCAAGCAAGGTTACCAATAAGTGATCTCTTTCATGTATTGCATCTGACATAGAAGGGCCACACCGCCATTTGAAGAGCTGGCTGATATCTCTTTGCTTTGACTAAGTCTTTGTCTGATCATTAACACTGTTTCCTGAGTGTATATTCAGATAGGCTCCAGAAATAATACATGAGAATTTTGTAGATTTGTAGAGTGATACTTTTAAGAGGCAAAGATCAGCTTCAGAAATAAAGCACTTCACCTGAATATTTGTCGAGAGCCCTGCCTCACCTGAGTTAAGACTCAGCCTCTCACCTTATGGTTCCAAAGAGGGCTAAAATTAAGTTTATTTAAAGTTAAGTTTGAAAGATATATATTTGTTGTAAACATTATTGTGATCTCGAAATAAACAAGGGGTATAAATTATATTTCCTGGTTCTTAGCTATTATACAAACTGAAAATGTTTCTACTCTTGTTAATTTTATTTCGTATTTTCCTTATAAAACTTTAAAATAGTTGCCTATTATTTTTTTTGCAGAAGTACTACTTCTAGGGGCTGAGCAGTGGCTCAGGGTTACAGCGCTTGCCTGGCATGTGCAAGTACGCGAGTTCAAATCCCAGCACCACATACACAACAAAGTGCCTGAGGAATGAAAGTCACATTTGCTTCTCTCTTTCTCTCTTTCACTGTCCCCTCTTTCTTAAAAAAAAAAAAAAGAAGAAGAAGAAGTACTACTTCTAATAGAAAAATCTGAGTTAAGACACGTCATCACCTACAGGAGAGAGAAGATATAATACTAACTTCAAGCACCGTTGCTGACCCTAAATAAACAAGAGGGTGACTATAAAACTGTACACATTAAAATTAAAGCCCAGTACTCCCACTTTAAGATGGAGAAACTGGTCTGCTGGATATTTAATGCCAAAACCAGGATACCAATCTGCACAGCAATGTCACCAGGTGGGGACTATTACCAACCCCATTTTACAGAGGGGGAAACTGAGGCTCAGAGAGGCAATTCAGCTAGGAACCAGCGCATCTGACCTAAAGACCATTCTCCGGGCTACTTCTCCATCCTGAATTCCATCAGGTGGTCCAGGAGCCAGTTCACCTATGAACAGTATTGGAAGTGTGTGATTTGAACCTTCCAAAAGGTGTTCAAAACGAGGTGTCGCTGAGACTATCTTGTTCACTTATTTCACCTGCCTGTCACCCTGAAGGTTCTGACTGGGGACTCAGCCCCAGGCACCCTCTCCACCAGCCTGTGACTCACAATGATGTCACCTCCTCGGACAAACTGCAGGCGCATCTGGAACACAGTGATGTCCAGGAGGTATATGAGGTCGCACAGGTAATCCAGCAGCAGCCAGAGGTGGATGTTGCTGGGCGTCTGGTAGGGGAAGGCCCAGCGCACGGGAATCAGCCAGCAGTTCCAGTTCCAGGCCAGCACCACGAAGAACAGCCACAGAATGTACATCAGGCCTGCGGGGAGGGCGGGCGGGAGCAGGCTAGAGCACCAGTGGGGCGGGATGGGCCTCCAGCTTTCCGCTGTCTACGTTTTCCTCCAAGTACATGTGGCACTTTCGAAACTGTGTGTTAAACTTTTTTTTGCCTGCCTTTCTTTCTTTCTTTCTTTCTTTCTTTCTTTCTTTCTTCTTTCTTTCTTTCTTTCTTTCTTTCTTTCTTTCTTTCCTTCTTTCTTTCTTTCTTTCTTTCTCTTTCGTCTTTCTTCCAGGGATGGAACTCAGGGGCACTTAACCACTGAGCCACATTCCCAGCCCTCCCTTTCTTTTTTTATTTTTAAATTTGAGACAGGATCTTACTGTGTTGCTTAGAGCCTCACTAAGTTGCTGAGGTTGGCCTCAAACTTGAAATCCTCCTACCTCAGCCTCCTGAGCAGCTGAGATTACAGGCATGCACCACAGTGCCCAGCAAACTTTCTTTGCTTTAAGAACAAATCACCCCTAGGCCCTAATAAAGAGCACACTGAGGAGGTGATATAGTGGCATAATTAGATAATAAACAGCTAACTGGAAAACCCCTTGGCTTTCATTCTTTTTGAAAAATTTCAACTACATAATTCCTGCCTTAGTAAGTAATGAATGGAGGATAGTTAGATGGAGGTGACTGGAGAGATGGATAGACAATGTAGGTCTCCTAGTCATTTTAGAAGCCCAGTGGACACCAGGATTAGAGTCTTGCACCCTACATGATTTCCTTTGTGACCTTGAGAAAGCCCCTCCCTGGAACCTGCCCTGCTCTTCTCAAAGCCACAGGAAAACATCAGATAAAAAAAGCAGTGAGGTCTTTTGCAAACTGTAATGTGTTGTACATATGAAGTGGTGTCACCCTTGAGGCTACGGAGTGGGCTTACAGGGGTGAGAGAGGAATTCACCCCGATATGGAAGAACCCTTCCTCTTCTCTGCTCAGAGCAGGGCTTCCAGGAAGGACTCGGTGTGGCTAAGAGTCAACAGTCCTGGGTCTGAGCTACTCATTGTGTCTTTAGACTGGATAATTTCACTGTGCCTTAGTTTCTCCATCTAAAAAGTAGGAGTGGCATTATGTTTCTATTCCAGGGAGTTTTGCTGCTATTTGTTTTGAGAGTCAGAAGAGAAAGTGTGGAATCATTTTGGAATCGGTCAGGAACCTGGGAGGACAGTGGCCTCCCTGACGCTGTCCCACCCCTCCCCGTCCTGCCCTCGACGGGCGGAGGAACTCACTGGTCAGCGGGTCAATGCTCTGGGGGAACTTGTACTTCCTCCAGGGCCGCCGTTTGAACTTGCAGCAGAGCATGTCGCAGTAATGCTCCTCCTCCACCTGCTCCGCATCCCTGGGCTTCGAGGCTGGGGCTGGCTCTGGTGCTTTCTTGGCTGGGGCTGAGGGATGACATAGGTGACCACTGGGCCCAGCCCCAGTGGCGCAGGTAGAGGATGCAGAGAGAGAGGGGTGCCCACTGCAGACCCTGGAACCAGAACTGAGGGGTCTCCCCCACAACCTGCCGCAAGCTCTGTGTGGGAATCCCGCAGTCCCCTGGAGCAGCCCCTTAGTGGCCTCTTCAACCAGGCTGCCCCCCAGGGAACTGCTTCTCAGGAGCTCCCCAGGTGAGGCACTCCTGGGCCGGTGGGACATTTCAGCTCTGCGTTCGCTTCTGTTCGGACACTTTGGTTCCCTCTAATAAGCTGGGATATTTTGTACCCAGTGCTCTCCCCACCCAGGGTCCGAGTGCTAAAGGGCCAAAGCAATCAGGGGACTGTGGCCCAGGCTTCTCTGCAGGAATGCTGGCTCCTTTGTCTCTGCAACGAGACTGACTGGCATCCCAGCCTCCCTGCCTGGGGATCTACCCTGCCACTCTGGGAGACCAGGGCTTGGGGCTATCAGCTTCGGTACCGTGGGTTTCTAGCTTCAGGACTGTGAAGTTTGGGTCTAGCAAATCCATTGTGGGTACCCGGAGTTCCCAAACCCTTCTTCAGAAAGACCTCGAAAACCTTCCTGACAAGAAAGCATGGTTTCTTATTTCCCCCTAAATCCTTGAAAGAAAGGAAATGTTCTGGTGGCCTCACAAGAATTGTCAAGGCATTGATGAATCTGAACAATAGGACTGTCTGCCACACCACCTGAGTGTGACCTTGAGACACACCCCCAGCCAGGTCCCACCTGCCAGTGGGAATGGGGCAGAAGGGTTCCCCCAGGTAGCTGCCCTCTGAGCAAGGTTGTTGCCTCCGACCTTGACCTTCTCCCCTGCCCAGATACAGAACCTGAATACTCAGCGCCCCCAGTCCAGAGCACAGGGAGCTGGGCTTCTCTCCTGCCTTGGGCCACCTGTGCCCTGTCTCTGGCCAGGAGGACCAGCTGCAGCTCCAACTCACAGGGCTTGGGGCTCTCCTCATCGGAGGTGACGTCAGGGTCGATGAGCTTCTCCTTCACCTTCTCCGTCCGCTCCTTGAAGAGTTTTACCAGCTCCTGGAGCCGCTCGTTGATGATGGCGCTGTTCTGGCTGGCTGCAGACGCTGCACGGTCCTGGCCACTGCGGGAACAGCACCCACGGCTGAGCAGGAAGGAACCCCCGTGCCCCAGCCAGAGCTGGGCAGCAGAGCCTGAAGGAAGTGCATCCTGCCCCTGCTTCCTCCTGATGCTAGAAATTAGACCCACCATTGGAATGTGAGCAGACATGTGACCTGCAGCTCCAGGGCTCCTTGTGAAGAGAGGCTTGCAGTTGGTCCTTTCTGGTGGTAACCAATGAGATCTTAGAAGCCACATGCAAAAGGTGACAGAGCCACTGTCACCTGGGTCCCTAAATGACTGCATGGAGCAGAGGATTCTGCTGACCTGGAACATGCAACTAGTGCCATAACTATGACATATGAAATATTGTTTTCCCTTGTTCCATTGAAGCCTAGAGGCATATTTGTTATAGCAGCTAAGCCTAACTAATACGTGGGTGTCTATGTTGACCTCCTTATGGGACTTCAAGGATAATTTTGTGTGTGCGTGTGGTACTGAGAATTGAACCCAGGGCCTCTTGCGTGCTTGTCAAGTGCTCTATGACAGAGTTACATCCCCAACTTTTTTTTATTTTTATTTTGAGACAGGGTCTTGCTAAGTCAGTAAGGCTGGCCTCAAACTTGCAGTTCTCCTGCCTCAGCCTCCTCAGTAGCTACCATGTCCAGCTGAGGGTAATTTTAATTATTATACCTGACTTATTCCATATTTTCTGATGCTGAATCCTAATACCTATCCTATTGTATAGAATGTCTGCTATAAAGGGTAACTGGACTATGGGTAAGGTTTGGGGCCTTTCCTTTTTCTTTTTCTTTTTTTTCCTTTTTTCTAAACATTTAATCTGTTAAGTGTGAACTTATATATATATATATATATATATATATATATATATATATATATTTGTTCATATATATATATATATATATATATATATATGAATTTTTTAGAAAAGACTAGCAGGTGTGGTGGTGCAGGAGAATTGCAAGTTCAAAGCCAGCCTCAGCAATTTAGTGAGGCCCCAAGCAACTTCGCGAGAACTTGTCTCAAAATAAAACAAAAAGACCTGGTAATGTGGCTCCATGGAAGAGTACCTCTCAGTTCAGTCCTGGGTTTAAAACAAAATGGACTGGAAGGAAGGCAAGCCTGACATCTTCTGGGGCTCACCCAGGCTCATGGCTGGGGAGCATGGCAGGCATCCCGTTCACCACCATGGCCAGGGCATCAAACATCCACCAGGGTCACTCAAATCCTTCAGAAAACACCTCTCACTGAGCCAGTCCTTGGGACAGATTCAGAGGCCACAGGCCCAGTGCCATTACTGTGGTCTCAGGCCATGTTGCACACCATGTGTCAGAATCACCAGAGGATTCACGGAAACGTGGACTCCCCAGGGCTGCTTTCCGAGGCTCTGACCCAGTGGCACTGGATGGGCTCGGGGGTCTGTATTCTTAGCAAGCTTTCTAAGGCAGGATCCACTGGGGATTCTGTGTCCTCCCAGGACCCTCTGACCCTTTGGGGGGTTCAGTGCCAGGAGCCTTTGCTCGGGACCTCTGCCTAGACACCAAGGTGTCTCTGAGCACTGCTGGCTGTTTAGAGCTGGACTCAGGGTCACAGTCCATTCTGCAGAGTTCACCCAACTCCTGGGCCAACCAGGAGCTGCCTGGGGGAGACCCAGTGACTCACTGCTCCAGAACCCCCTGGTGAAGTCTGCTTTGTGTGGAGTTCTTAAAAATCCACACTCCCTGCACCTCCTCATCTGCCCATCCCTACCCAGCCGTCCAACGCTGAGACCCCAGAGGTGGCCCCACTCACTCGGCCTCCTGTGGGGTGGTGGGGTCTGACCAGGCGACCACTGGGGACTCCGCTGGTGACAGTGCCTTGAGTTCTTCAGCCTCATCATCATGAGAGGGCAGTTTCTTCCTGCAAGGATTCAGACATGCAAGGGGCCTTCAGTGAGGGTCAAGCGAAATGAGTTTGACCCCCAGGATCCCCTGGAGCCAGCTCCTAGGTAGAGGATGGGGAAGGGTGGAGCTGCTGAAGGGTCCTCATTTCACCGGATGGAGGCAAAGAGGAAAAGAGAGGGGCACTGCCACCCTCGGGACCTCAGTCTGGCACACTTGAGTCTGCATCCCAGCCCTGCCTCTTGCCAGCGTGTGACCTTGGCTAACAACTTAAACTCTCCAGGCCGCCTCCATTTCTCCCTCTGTAAAACAGGCTAAATCTACCGACCACATGAGGCACTTATCACTTGGTCAGTTCTCTCCTGGGATGTCCCTCCCCCTCCCACTTCCAGTCCAAATTCTATGTCACACACCCTTGCATGGTGTGACCTTGGACAAGTCCCATCCCCTCCTGAATTCCAAGTTCCTTATCTCTAAAAATGAAGGCTAAATTGTCGCCTATCATTCAGGGAGTTCAAATCCACCACAGAAGGCTGCATTTTGGAGCTGTTAGTGTCTTGGCTGATGGTGTCCAGGTCTGAAAACTGCCTGGATCTCAGAGACAAGAAAGCTCCTTCTTGCTTAGCCTGTCCCTGAATGAGGACCACAGGTTGGAGCCCAGGTGGTCTGACTTGGTGGGAGAGGTGCCTTTAATGCTATTTTTTTTTTTTTTTGCCTTTAATGCTATTTGACTTTGGCATCTTAGGGGTGAATTCTCTGAAATGTTCCATCCTCTGTCTCAACACTGAGAATGAAACGCTTTGCCGGGCGACCCAAAAACCTGGGAAAAGAGGAAGAGAGATGAAGAGAGAGAGAGATTTCTTAACACCAGCAAGAAAGCCCGCCCCAGGAATAGAGAAAGAGATCTGCTCAGGATGAGTTAGAATTCATTGATGAGAATGCATAAAGATAAGTCTGGGGGCTGGAGCGGTGGCTCAGCAGTTACGGTGCTTGCCTGGCATGCCCAAGGACGCAGGTTCGAACCCCAGCACCATGTACACAATGAAGTCTCAGAGCAACGAAGGCCATGTGAAAAACTAAATAAAATTTGATTCTGTCTCTCTCTCTCTCTCTCACTATCCCCTCTTTCTTTAAAAAAAAAAAAAAAGAGATGAATCTGGAGGACCCACCCAGGCAGTACCTACCACTAGAACATTTTGTGGGTTAATGAATAATGAATTAAGAGCTTTATTTATTTATTTATTTTTGAGAGAGAGACAGAAGGAGAGAATGAAAGAGAGAGAAAGAATCAATTTTATCTATTTTTTCATCTGGTTTTTGTTTCTCCAACACTTAGTTGTGTACATGGTGCAGGGATTTGAACCTGGGACCTTGCACGTGCCTGGCATGTGCAACCACTGAGCCACTGCTCCAGCCCTGAACAGTCATTTCTTAAGCTCTTTTATCACCATATGAAGCATAAAATGTAGTGTTTGCACATGAAGACAAGTGTTAGCGTGTGGATATGAGCAGTAGCACATGAAGGCTGTGTTATCTCATTAAGATGAGTATCAGAATAATCGTGACACCAAGCTGAGAGTTTAGTGCCTGACCTGAGTGCACTGTGCCAAAAATGAGCACAGCATGGCTACACACGCAGCTGGTCCCACACCGGAAGGTCAGCTTTGGCCACATGAGAATAAAGAGCAAGTTAGGAATATTAGCACTGGAAAATAGTTGCAGAGACTGAGCCCTGCTGCGAAGGGTGGTATCAGCCACTTTGGTGAACACAGACTGGGGGCCTTATCTGTGACACTGAAAGCAAAATTCTCTGGTCAAGTTCTAGAAACAGGCCCTGGGACCTGGACCTCCAAGGAAAACCCATCATCATCATCTACCAGGGTGCTCACATCTGTGGGGTTGAATCAGAAATGGAATCTACCAGGAGGAGCCTCAGGCGGGCTGAGGACCTGCAAGGACTACCCTGAAGTCCCTGAGGGCAGCGGAAAACTCTGCAGAGCTGGAGAAGCCTCCCTCTGGCCCTGCCCCAGGAGAAGTCCCCAGGGGCAAAAGCCCTGAGCCGCCCAGAGCAGCCCAGATCTGCAAAACCTCCCAGGAAGCTCACAGCAACCCTCACAGCAGCCAAGCTACCACTCCCCACAAGGGCTGGTCACAGGCTGCGCAAGTGGACCCTGGGGGCGGGGCCCAGACCCACACCTACAGATGCCACACTCAGGTGGCACTCAAACCAGAGTCTTGCCAGCTTCCAGGCCAGCACTCCCTTATAGCCAACAGGTGGCAATAAGATGAATGTCCATCAAAAGATGAACAAAACTTTGTACACCCACATGACAGATTATTATTCAGTCTTAAGAGGGAAGGCCTAGGGGCTGGAGTGGTGGCTCAGCAGTTATGGCACTTGCCTAGCATGAGCGAGGACATGGGTTTGAACCCCAGTACCATGTACACAACTAAAGGTTGGAGCAATGAAAGCCACATGAAAACCTAAAAAAAATTGATTCTCTCTTTCTCTCTCATTGTACTTCTCTGTCTTTAAATAAACAGGTGGGGGATGCAGGAGTGGTGGCTTGGTGGTTACGGCACTTTCCTATCATGCGTGAGGACACAGATTTGAACCCCAGCACCACGTACACAAGTGTTGGACCAATGAAGGCCACACAAAAAACAAATAAAATTGAATCTTCTTTCTCTTTCTCACTGTCCCTCTCCCTCAAAAACAAAAACAAAAACAAAAATGAAGGTCTATCTTGTGCTGCAATATGGATGTGACAATGATCTGTCTTTATGCTCAGTGAAATGAAAGTCACAGAAGAACAAACATTGCATAATTCCACTTACACCAGGTACTTAAAGCAGTCAAGCTCACAGAAACAGAAAGTAGGATGGTAGCTGCCAGGGCCTGGGTAGGGGTTGAGGTAGGAAAGAGCAGGTGCCCTTTCATGTGTACAGTTTCAGTTATGTGAGATGGAAAGTTCTAGAGAACTGCTGTAACATGATATGCATATAGTTAACAATACGGTACTGTGCATTTAAAAATGTGTTTAAGAGAGGAAAAAAAGACCTGGAAATTTATAATTATGTGTAAGTTTTACTAAACAGCATCCTTTCCAAAATAAAATAAAAGGTAGTAGAAATTAGTTCTGCCACCCTTATTGTGTATGGTTATATTCTCTATTATAATACTACCCCTCCCATCCTAGCGAGGGTATTTGGGGCAGGGCCTCCTGTCCTAAGCCAGGAACCAGGAGAGTCAGGAGAGGGATGTCACGGACCCAGTCTTGACACCAGCTTGCAGTGTGATTTGGCCAGCTGCTTCCCCCTCTGGCCTCAGTCTCCTCATCTGCCAAATGGGCAGGTTGCACAGTGCTGAGAACAGCCCAAGAGAAGCATAAAAGGTAACCTGTGGCCCCCTGCGGCCGAGCCGGGGACCGCGAGGGTGTCGGATTTGGCTGGTGAAGGTGGCAGCTGCTCTGGTGGCTTCTCCTCCACAATGAGGGGGTGGCTGTCCGCCTCGGTATCTTCTACCTGCACCTCTGGGTGCTCTTTTGTGGCAGGCACTTGGGGAAAGAAAGGGAGAGAGTCAGAGAGAGAAGCAAGCCAGGTCCTGGCGTCTGGTTGTGTGCTTGAAGGAAGCATCAGAGCCGGTGTTTGGAGGGTCCCTGGCAGCTTCACCCACCAAAGGGGCCCATGGGAAAGCTCCCTGCAGAGGGTGTGAGAAGACCAAGCCTGCGACCCTTTGAGGCCCACAGCCACTCCAGCCACCAACCCAGGAGCCATGAAAGAAGCCACAATGCCAAAGAAACCCCTCCAAAGCCCTGACTGGCTTCCCTGAGCCTAGGGAGCAGCCCCAGGAGGAGAGGGGTGACAGCATTCAGGGAGGGCCCAGGGAGTGGTGGGGACAAGTCTTGAAGCCTGGCCTAGCATAGCTGGTCAGCTCTTTCCTGCCCTGAACCTCAGTTTCCCCACCCCAAAGTAGGGTCACAATGCCACTCAGGCCTATAGGGGAGGAGCCAGGGGCGCAGGCCTTGGGAGGTTTCCACCCATGGACTCACCCCCTATTTGGGCCACTGCTCTGGCATCTCCAGTTTTCATACCCACCAGGAGCCCTCAGAAACATCAGCCAGCAAACGCTAGACTTCTGAGAAGCCCAACTCCAGGTCCCACGTCCTGAAAATCATGTCCTCCTTGGAAGACCATGTGTGGGCTGCCTCAGCTCATCGCCCACCCCAGGGACTATGGGTCGGATCTGCCCATGCCCAAGCTCAGAGGATGCTGTGGGACTGGGAAGTGCCCCAACTCCCCCATAACACCTGGGGAGACCACCCAGGAGCAGTCAGGCCAGGGCTCCAGCAAGGCAGGGGAGGGGGGCATTGGGCCTTTTTTTTTTTTTTTACCAGGGATTGAACCCAGGGCCACTTTACCACTGACCTACATCCCCAGCCCTTTTCTAAAAAAAAAAAAAATTTTTTATTTTGAGACAGGGTCTCGCTAAGTTGCTTACAGGCTCACTAAGTTTCTGAGGCTGGTTTCAAACTTGCAATCCTCCTGCCTCAGCCTCCTGAATCGCTGGGATTTCAGGTGTGCACCACTGCACCTGAGTGGCATTTTGAAATAATTGGATCTACGATTTGTGGGGGGGATAGGGCATGGAAGCTAGGGCTGCACTCGTTGTAGGCAAGTGCTCCACCACTGAGCTACTCCCCCAGCCGGGGATTTTTTTCTCATGGCCACCGCAGGGAAAGCCAGTACTTTGTGGAGTTGCTTATACTTATGGTTTGATGGAGGGAATCTTAGGCAGTCTCAAGAATTTTTGACATTTTTTTAATATGCATAAGGAAGAAGACAAACATGAATGGAGACGTTTCTTAAAATGTAAAGGAGACACTTCACCAGATGAGCAAGAAATTCACCAGGTACAGGAGGAGGAGGTGCAGGAGGGGAGCCCTCAGCCTGCTGCCCAGCAGCCTGGAGAGGTGAGCTGGGAAAGGGGAGGAGGTATGGGAACAGCCAAGTCACAGCAGCCTCCCCTACACACTCAGGGCCCTAGCAGGGCAGCAGACAGCACCCCTGCCTCAGCATCCACAGCAAGGCTGTTTCAGAGGCCTAGGAGGGACTGAGGGCCCCGCCCTGCCTTGCCTTGGGTTAGACCCTGCATCCTTGATGCCCCTGGCATGGGGGGGGATAAAAGCAACTCAGTAGAGTGGAAACTCAGAATAGACACACACTGGTCTATTTATAAACTAAGAATATTATTAGAAATATAAAGAACAATGTAATATTACTAAACTGATTTAGAGAATAAAGTCTACCGTTAAGCACTTTCTATATGCCTGCTGATATTTTTCTTACCAAACTCTAAATATTATATATAGTTTTTTATATATACATATATATAGTTATAGTTATTTATAGCTATATATATACACACACACATATAGAAATAGTTATAGTTATATAAATAGTTGTTTTGAGATGGGATCCTGCTGTGCTGCCCTCACTGGCCCCAAACACCCAGGCTCAACCAGTCCCCCAGCCTCAGCCTCCTGAGCAGCTGGGACTCCAGGCACATGCCACCACACCACTATATTAACTCTTCAGCTGCTCTGTGAGGTAGCTGCTATCCTTGTCCCTGTTTTGTGGATAAGGAAACCGAGACACAGAGAAGTTAAGAAACGTCCTGCAGAGTGAGGATTCGAAGCCAGCTGGGAAGGTGCCGTGGTCTACCTTCTCATTTCCTCATCTGTAGCATCTAAAATCAATGTGTGTTGCACCACTGCCAGATCAACCCACAGTCACTGGGGACATTTCCCAGTGGGGATCCCCAGGGACCAGGAGGACACAGAATGAGTTCTGACGTGCAGATAAGCCAAAGGAGAACAAAGGCTGGGAACATGACTCTCGATTTAGTTCTCTCTAGATCCCGAATGCAGAGGGCACGTCTCAGGTCTGTGTTACCACTAAGGCCACGGTGACACAGCCGAATCCCCTAAGAGAGCAGCCCAGCCACCAGCCTACCATGCACCTCACCAGCACTAATCTATTTTCAATGTGTTTGTGGTTGTTTCTATTTATGGCAAGCAGTGGTGGTTTTCCATTTGAATAGTAATAAAAAGTTTCCCTGTTCAAATAAAATTAATTAAATTGAGAGGAGAATCCAGTTAAATAAAAATAGTAAGCAAATTAAAGTAGAGTTGGTGCAGAATCGAATAATGGGCAGGGAGCGATCTGTGGGCGTAGAAGGCAGGGGGATCTCGGAGTGGAAAATTTAAGGCTGCCCAGCAGGGTTGGAGCCCCTTGCTGTGGGCATGACTGGAATGCCACCTCACTCCAGCTCTGTGCCCATTGAGAGCCAGGAAGGGAGGAGAAGAGACCGTCTGCTCGTGAAGTGCTTGGTTTCACCGGCCTGGCTTTGCACCGTGGCAAACCAAAAATAGCAAATGCATCAAAAGGGACAGTGGGCAGGTCTGTCCAGAGGTGCCAGTATGTCCCTTCTCACTTCGTCAACAGCTGGGGAGCAGCCCTAGCGTGAACCGCTACCCCTGTAGTCCCTTGTCACAATTAAAGGGACCCAGACAGGCCCTCCCTCAGTGCTGGCCCCTGAGGACACCCTCCTCCTGGTCTGCCTGCCTACACCTGGCAGCTCCTCCTTTCCTGAAATGGAATTTGCTGAGTAGATATTAATAGTTCTCAGAAAGCCCAGCTCCCAGCCAACTCGCAGGATCAGCAGATTCTATCTGCAGTGGGCCCCACTTCGTTCTTCCATTATTTTCCTTCTTTTGCTACCCTCACCCGCAACTCTACTAGCTCCTTGTCCAAGCTTCATGGCCTGGAGATCTGAGTTGTTTAGACTAAAGTGCAAATGACTGCTTGTTAAAAAATAAATAAATAAACAAACTGATAACCTCCAAAAATCAATGTGTAACCCAAAGAGATGGGTTACACATTGCAGATGCTAATTGCAGAATTTTAGGCATGGGGAGAAGGAGACTAAACCCTCTCATGTTGGCACTACAAAGCAGGAGGAAGGCCTTGACTGACAGAGGAAGAGGGGGTGGTTTTCCCTGAGCGCAATGCATGATCCCACACGGTAGCCACAGCACCCACGGAGGAAGACAGCCCAAGCCATGCAGTAGCACCCGCTGCGGGCTCCAGCATGCTACATGGATGAGATCACACTACCTAGGCGACGGATGGAGCTCCTGGTCTCCTTGGCGAAGCTGGAATTGGACAAGGTCGTTCTCCGGGTGATGAGGACAGGGATGCGGGTGATTGGGGGGCGGTAGCTGGGCACATTGGGGAGGTGCTCTGCTGGGTTTGGGGGTCCAGGCCTGGAGGCCACTTGACCAGGTGGCTGGTCCTGCACCAGGCGATTCAGCTCCATGTCCCGGCCTGGTTTAGCCATGGTGCTGGAGCCAGAAAGTCTCAGGCAGAGGTGTGACCCTGGGGACTGCAATCAGGAGCAGAATTGGGGAGGCGATATAAGTGGGGCTCCTCCCTGCAACACCAACGCAGAGCCCACCTGCCCACCGGCGTTTGCAGCAGCCCTGTCCAAGGTCTGAAGCATCCATCACTCTTGTCCCTGAAGCTCAACATTGAAAGGGTCACCCAGTCATTCGGCTGGTCCACCCAACAGCCCCAGGGCCACCCAACTTCTCACACTTGCTCTGCTTACCACTACAGTAGTGTGACCCATCTCAGACTCAAGAAAGTCAGAATCATAGAACCCGTGACTCACAGACTCTCAGAACCACCAAATCCCAGATGCAAAATATTCTTAGCCCTGTGGAATCACCCACTCCAAGGAAACCCTGGAGACAGATCAATTTCACTTCCTACCAGAGGCACTTTTCCTGCGGCCTTGGAGCTCAAACTGAGCTGCACAGTGGAATCATCTGGGGCAGTCAGCATGCCTGTTACCCAGGCCTGTCATCCCCAAGGACCTGATTTAATGGTCAAAAGGAAGCCAGGCACTAGGAATTTAAAACTCTGCCCCACGATCCCAACGGGTGGGCAAGTTTGAGAACCAGGGCTCAAGGATATCGCCTTTCCAAACACTAACGTGCGGAGCGATCACCAGGAGACCATATTACATGAAGGTTCTGAGCCAACGGGTCTGGGTGGGACCTGGGGCTGTGCATTTCCAGCCAGCTCCCAGGTGGCATGAAGCTGCTGGATCTCGTTCCATGCTTTTGAGCAGTTGTGGACAAATTTCAAAGCCACGGTGCTCCCAGACCATCTGCTTCCCAACATCTGGAGCAGGCACAGAAGCAGCCCCTCTGCGCCTGTTTGGCCCAGGGCTTACTCATCTAAATGAAGCCCAATGTGGGGCAGGGGCTTAGTGGGTTTCCTACAGGTGAATGAGGAAGCTCACAGAGAACATTTTTCAAAGGCCAGTTTCGGGGCAAGCTGGGGACACCCAGGGTGAGGGCCCCCAGCCCAGAACCATCTCAGTTGCTGGCTGGCTGGGACACAAGCATTGTCGTCTCCATTACTGACAACTCCTTTAGCATCAGCCATGCTGGGCACCTTCGATGCATCTCGCCTACTCTGCCAATACCCTCAGGTACTACCATTCCACTTTTCTGGATTTGGGAGCCGTGACTGAGGGGTTGCAGACCTGGCTTTGGATCACACATCACACTGCAAGGCAGAGGAGAGTGCACTGAAGGTTTGGGCCTTGACTGTTGGCCAAATTTGGCACACACAGCCTCAGTGGTGCCATCTGTTCAGTGGTTGGTTCACCTCCCAGAGGAGGCACAGGTGTGTAAGGCCCACACTGCTGCAGGCCTGGGCTCCCCGTCTGTCTGTCTGCACTGCATAGCCTGGCTGGTGCTCAGCTCCCCGGGGCTCTTTCCTTGCCATCCCTGGAGGGCTCGGCAGTCAGGACATGTCCACAGAGGGGCTAGGGTGCACTGTCTGCAGGCTCTGGTCCACTTGTCCCTTACTTAGATTATGCTAAATCCTGGCTGGGCGGTAGCCCAAAGAGCTGCACTCCCCGGGAGCGGAGGTGGCATGAGTGGTAGGGTAGGGCTTCCCCATCCCTGACATCCCCTAGGACCTTCAGAAGACATCGTCTGGCTGGGAAAATGTGGCCCCAAGACATACAGGATGGGTTTCACTGAAGGGAGGGGAGGTGGGGACAACAGGCAAGAAGGAGATGGAGGGACAGGAGGAGAGGCCTCCCGCAGCCTGAAGGTGCCCACGTTCTCATGCCACCTACCTGCTGAGCTGGTAGCCACTGCCTCTTCCTCCTCCTCCAGCAGCTCCTGCAAAAATACAGTGGATTCAATGCTGGGACCGCCCGCTCTTCCCGGTCTCTAAACAGCCCCGCTCAGGACATCTCCATTCTACCCAGTGCCCTGCCCAGCCGGTCAGGCCCTGATGGCCCATCTCCTGGGGCTCCAGGGAGGTGGCCTACAGCCTGAGGAGGGCAGTGCACACAGAAACCCCAGGCACTGATGTCACATGCGCTGGGGAACTCCCCATGCAGCCCTGCTCAGGTGGGCACAGGAGAGCACTTTACAGCGTACAAGCCCTTTCAGGTCCTCCTGCAAGCCCCTAGGAGTCGGTTAGAGCTCCGTTTTACATAGGTGGCCACTTAAGAGTCGTGTAGCAAGGTGAACCTTGTGAGAATTCTACTCCAGGTTCACCTGAGCCCACCCAAGGTCAAGGTCCTTCCTGACACTATCTGACCCCTGGTTTGGTGGGACACTCTACCCTGTGGGCATCTCATCAGCTGAAAAGTTCCTTGTGAACAAAAGGGACAAGACCCCAGCTCTCTGCTGACCCCAGCCTGGGCAGCAGGGCTCTCCGTACCTCGAATGAGGCCTCCAGTGAGACCTCAAGTAAGGCTGCCTCCTCCAGCGAGGCTGCCTCCTCCAGTGAAGCTGCCTCCTCCAGCGAGGCCTGCCGGTGCTCTGTTCCGCCTACTCCACTCTTGTCCACACCCACCTGCTCCAGTAAACAGCTATCCGGCAGGACACTGTGGCAGAGGGGTGGGAGGAAAGGATTGGAGTTAGAAGTGCTCAACACTTCCTGTGCCCTGCTGGTGTCAAAGCTCTGGGCCAAGAGCTGGGAACAGGAAGGTCCAAGACCAGGCTCTTATCCTCATCAGACTCCCAGGGCTTGAGACACATGTTCAGCCAGGGATGTGCAGGATAAGCCACGACTCTGCTAGGAAGGAGGGCTTCCCAGAGGAGGTGGCCTGTAAGCTGGGCCTCAGGATGATGATTTTAAGACAAGAAACAGGAAGCAGGGATAGCATGTACCAAGAAAAGTGCAGAGGATGGTGGGAGATGTCCTCTGGGTTGTCGCTGAGAGGGCACTGTATAATGTTCAGAATACTTGCCCAGGATTGTACCTCAAGTCTCCAGGTAATCTTAGTGTTGCAGACAGAGCAGGGCCATAAGAAAAGCAAGGACCAGAGAGTTGAATTCACCAGGACAAAATCACACAGCAAATTTTCTCAAACTACACAAATCTCATCTCCAGGCCCTGGTTGATTCTGAGCCATGAGATCAGAACCACACAGCAACTGCTGAAGTGCTCAGTGATCACTAACCCAGGCTGCCGGCACTCATGAGTGACAGGGTCAGAGTGAGGCCTCAGTACAGGGAGGACTGTGGCAAGTGGGAGACCCCTGAAGATAGCAATGCCACTCACTTGGAATGGGTCCCGCGATTTTCAAGAGGAGCCTGATACAGATAGATGGATAGATAGATGGATAGTTAGATGATAGATAGATGGATGATAGATAGATGGATGATAGATAGATGGATGGATAGATAGATAGATGGATAGATAGATGGATAGTTAGATGATAGATAGATGGATGATAGATAGATGGATGATAGACAGATGATAGATGATAGATGGATGGATAGATAGATGGATAGATGATAGATAGATAGATGATAGATAGATGGATGGATAGATAGATGATAGGTGATAGATGATAGATGGATGGATAGATATATGATAGATAGATGTGGGTAGGTAGGTAGGTAGATGGATAGATGGATGGATGATAGATGGATGATAGATGATAGATGGAGAGATGGATGGATGGATGGATGGATAGATGGGTAGATGGATAGATGGATGGATGGAGAGATGGATAGATGGATAGATGGAGAGATGGATGGATGGATGGATGGATGGATAGATGGGTAGATGGACAGATGGATGGATGGATTGATAGATAGATGATAGAGAGATGGAGAGGATGGATGGATGAATGATAGATAGATGATAGATGATAGATAGATAGATAGATAGATAGATAGATAAGATAGATTTTTTTTCAAAGAGAAAGGGTCAGGGGCTGGAACAGTGGCTCAGCAGTTATGGCGCTTGCCCAGGATGTGCCAGTACACTGGTTCAAACCCCAGCACCATTTACGCAACAAAGAGTCCGAGCTACGAAAACCACATGAAACACTAAATAAAGCTGATTCTGTCTATCTCTTTCTCACACACTGTCCCTCTCTCTTTAAAAAAAATAAAAGAGAGAGAGAGAGGGACAGTGAGAGAGAGAGAATCAATTTTATTCAGTTTTTCACAAGGCTTACGTTGCTCCAACACTTTGTTGTGTACATGGTGCTAGGGTTTGAACCCGTGTCCTCGTGCATGTCAGGCAGGCATAGTAACCGCTGAGCCACCGCTCCAGCCGCATGAGCTATATGTTTTGAAGGTGGAATTTCCTGAGATTTAGATGCTGATAATTCATTCAAATTAGTTTGAATATTAATATGTAGGTATTTTCAAAAAAGCCTTTCTCCAGGCAAAAATCAGGTCCTTAGATGTCTTAGGATGACCTCTGGGTTATGAGGCTGACTTTTGTAGTTAGAATTAGTTCCTACTTCACAGCTTCAGGCATCCACCACCCAGAAAGCCTAGATTCACCTTCCTCTTCTCAGGGGGCCCAATCCCAGCCTCCTCAAGGTGGGTGAGGAGGTGGGGACAGGATTGTAGCTGAGTGGGTTTGAATCCAGCCACCTGAGAGCAGGACTCAGCCCACAGTCACAATGCCACGGCAGCTCCCATGGGCCTTGGGCCAGGCGCAGTGCCAAGCACTTTGCACACAATGCCACTCTGAGTCATCATGCAAACAACCCTGAGAAACTAGGGCTGTGACTGAGACCACTCCAGCTCAGAAAACAGAGGCTCAGAGAGGTTCAGTGGCTGATTTGTGGTCACACAGCCTGTAATGAGGCCAGCCAGGAAGAGACATGGGTTTCTCTGACTCCAAAGCCATGTGCTTACCGCTCAGTTCTACCACCCGCCTCTGAGCAGCTATGTGGCCCCAGATGACATGAGGAGTAGGACAAGGGTTTAAATTTTACAAGCACCCAACTTCAACATTTCTATCACAAGGGCCTGAACCTTAAGGGCAATGCTCCCCACCTTGCCTGCAAAAAATTGATTTTTATGGAGCTTCAAGTCACAAGAGCAAGGTCATGTCACAAGAGCAAGGTCATATCACAGGTCCTGGGCACATTAGCCTTCACAGACCCCCTTCTTCAAAAGGTCTATTAAAATTTTTTTTTTAATTTAAAAATCTATTAAAAATTTTTAAAAAATGAAAAAGATCTATTAAAAACTGTGTTTTATGACTGCAATCATATGAAGGTTAGTGTGTTGATATTCTATATTGCAACACTTTCCTCTATCCAAAAGTTCTTTTTATGGGGGGGGCATGTCTGATTTTAAAAGAAATTAAAACTTTCTCAGGGCTGGGTGCATTGCTTGGTGGGGGAGCTCTTGCCTAGGATTTGAGTCTGAGCACTGCAAAGAACAAGACCCAAGAACGTTCTCATGGGTCCTCAAAAGTACTGTGGGCACCGTGCCTGCTGCACCAGAAAGTCACCTTGCACAGCCGGGTTAACTAGGAACCTTCGCCGCAGTCCTCCTGGCAGCTTCTCCCTTCCCAAACAGATGAAGGAGACTTCTCTGAGAGGCCTGGAACTGAGCGCAGTCCACCAGAGGCTTTCTGGTTGAGGTGGGCTTCCTGGAGGTCCCCTTGGGTCCCAGGCTAAGGCCCCAAGGGTTACTAATGGCAACCAGCTTACAAGGGTTTGCCACTCCTCTCCCAACCGCCCCCAGCAGGCTGTGTCCCCAATGTAAGGTCCTCACTGTCACCTTCAGCATCCTCTTCCCCTGAAATCCCAGCCACCAAGGACAGAAGAAGG
>PVKS010028542.1:0-26332 GCA_004027875.1 Aplodontia rufa
TCAAGATGAGGTTGTACAAACACCTATCAATTTTATGGGGCTGTACTCCCACACCTTGAAGTTAGATGTAGAGGTGACTTCACACTCCTCAAAGTTAAAGATAGTGTGTACACCCACCCCTCCAAGTTTGAGATTTGGGAGTACAAACACCCTTCGAAGTTATGGCGGTGTACACTCAACCCTCGTAGTTCGAGATGGGGGTTTACACCCACTCCTTGAAGCTCTAGATTGGATTGTACAACCATCCATCGAGGTTATGAGACTGTACAACCACCCATCAAATTTCGAGATGGGAGTACACCCACCCCTCGAAGTTCAAGATGGGTGTGTACACCCCCCTCGAAATTATGGGTGTGTACATCCACCCATTGAATTTTGCGGTGGCATTGTACACCCACCCATCCTAGTTATGGGGGTGTACATGCACCATCAAATTTTGAGATGGGGGTGTACACCCACCTATCCAAGTTCAAGATAGTGGTGTATACTCACTCCTCGATGTTATGGGGTACACATCCATACTCCAAAGTACAAGATGGTGTCCTACACCCACCCATGGGATTTATGGGGGTGTACATACACACCCCTTGAAGTTATGGTAGTGTACACTGTCTTCTCAAAGTTTCAGATGGGGGTGTAAACCCAACCCTCGAAGTTCAAAATGGGGTTGTACACACACCCATCAATGTTATGGGGATGTACACCCACCAACGCATTTCGAGATGGGGGTGTACACACACCTATCAAATTTATGGAGATCTGCAACCACCCCTCAAAGTTCGAGATTGAGGTGCCCACCCTTCCATCGAATTTATGTGATTGCACACCCACCCCTTGAAGTTTGTGATAGTGGTGTACAACCACCCATCAAGGTTATGGGGGTTTAAACCCACCCATCGAATTTCGAGATGGTGGTGCACTCCCACTCCTCAAATTTCAAGATGGGGGTGACACACAGACCTCAAATTTGAAGATGGTGTGTACACACACCCCTCAAAGTTCCAGATGAGGGTTTACACCCACCCCCTCGATATTATGGGAATGTACACCCACCCCTCGAAGTTATGGGGGTGTACACCCACCCCTCAAAGTTCGAGATGGAAGTATACACCCACCCTTTGAAGTAAGAGATGGATGTGTACATCCCCCTCAAAATAGGGGGGTGTACACCCACACATTAAAGTTCACCATGGGGGAGTACACCCACCCATCGAAGTTATAGTGGTATACACCTACCATCAAATTTTGAGATGAAGTGTACATCCACCTATCCAAGTTGGAGAAGGTGGTGTACACTCACCCCTCAATGATATGGGGGTTTATACCCCTCCCCTGAAGTGTGAGATGATGTTGTACACCCACACAAGGGAATTATGGGGGTGTACACCCACCCTCGAAGTTATGGCAGAGTACACCCTCTCTTGAAGTTTGAAATGGGGATGTACACACACCCATCAAAGTTATGGGGGTGTACACTGACCAATGCATTTTGAGGTGGGGGTGTACGTCCACCCCTCAAAGTTCATGATGGCAGTCTACACCAACCCCTAGAAGTTCAAAATGGAGGAGTACACCCACCCATTGAATTTCAAGTTGGGGATATACAACCACCTCTTGAAGTTCGAGATGGAGGTGTACACCCAACCCTCTAAGTTCAAGATGGGGATGAACACCCACCCCTCGAAGTTTGAGATGGGATTGTACACCCAACTTTCAAATTTGAGATGGGGTGTACACCCACCCCTCAAAATTTGAATGGGGCTGTACACCCAGCCCTCGAAGATCAAAATGTGATGTACAACCCTCTATCAAAGTTATGGGGGTGTTAAAAGCATCATTGCAGTTCGAGATGAGGTATACACCCACCTCTCGAAGTTATGGGGGTTTACACCCACTTATTGAGTTTCAAGATGATGTTGTACACCCACCTATTCAAAGATCAAGATGTGGGTTTATACCCACCTATCGAATTTCGAGATGGGTGTGTACTGCCACCTATCAATGTTAAGTGGGTGTACACACTCCCATCGGAGATCAAGATGGGAGTGTACCCCAAACCCTCCAAGTTATGGGGGTGTACTCCCACCCCTCGAAGTTCGATATGGAGGTGAACTCACACTCCTCGAAGTTGAAGACAGTGCATACACTCACCCGTCTAAGTTCGAGATTTGGGAGTACATCCACCTTTCAAAGTTATCGCGGTGTACACCCACCCTTTGTAGTTTGACATGGGCGTGTACACCCACTCCTTGAAGTTCTAGATGGGTGTGTAACCTCCTCAAAATTATGGGTGTGTACATCCACCCAATGAAGTTTGAGGTGGGGATGTACACCCACCCATCGAAGTTATGAGGGTGTACAACCACCCGTCGAATTTAGAGATGGGATTGTACACCCACATCTCAAAGTTCAATATGGAATTATACAGCTACCTCTCAAAGTTATGGGTATATGCACCCACCTCATGAGCTCGAGGTGGGAGTGTACACCCACCCGTCTAAGTTATGTGGGTGTACACCCACCCTTTGAAGTTCAAAATGGGGGTGTACACCCACCTATCCAAGTTAGAGAAGGTGATGTGCACTCACCCCTTGATGTTATGGAGGAATACACTCATCCACCGATGCACGAGATGGTGTTGCGCACCCACCCAAGGGAATTATTGGGGTGTACACCCACCCCTCAAAGTTATGGCAAAGTACACCCTCCTCTCGAAGTTTGAGATGGGGGTGTACACCCACCCCTTGAAGTTTGAGATGGGGGTGTACACCCACCCCTCATAGTTCAAGATGAGAGTGTACACACACCCCTCTAATTTCAAGCTGTGGATGTACACACAACCCTCAAAGTTTGAGATGGTGGAGTACACCAATCCCTCAAAGTTCGAGATGGGGGTGTACATCCACCCATTGAAGTTCGAGATGAGTGTGTATACCCCACTCGAACTTACAGGGTGTACACCCACCCATCAAAGTTTGAGGTGGAGGTGTACACCCACGCATCAAAGTTATGGTAGTGTACACCCACCATCAAATTTCGAGTTGGGGGTGTACACCCACTTATCCAAGTTCAAGAAGGTGGTGTACACTCACCCCTTGATAATATGGGTGTTTACACCCATCCCCTGGAGTACAAGATGGTGTTGTACACCAACCCAAGGGAATTATTGGGGTGTACACCCACCCCTCAAATTTATGGTGGTGTACACACTCCTCTCAAAATTCTAGACAGTGGTGTACATCCGCCTTTCAAAGTTATGGGGGTGTACACCTACCACTCACCTTTGGAGATGGGGGTACACATCCACCCCTAGAAATTCGAGATGTGTGTGGACACCCACCTCTCAAAGATCAAGATGGGGGTGTACCCACATCCCTCGAAGTTCGAGAAGGGAGTGTACCCCCATAGAAGTTATGGTGGTGTACATGCACCATCGAATTTCAAGATGGGGGTGTACATCCACTTATCCACGTTTGAAATGAGGTGTACACCCAAACCTCAATGTTGTGGGGATGTACACACACATCCTCCAAAAGGTGAGATGGGTTTGTACACCCACCCAAGGAGCTGTGGGTGTGTACACACACCCCTCAAAGTTATGGTGGTGTACACACATCTCTCGAAGTTCAAGATGATGATGTACACCAACGCCTCAAATTTCAACATGGTGGTGTAAACCCCCCTATCAAAGTTCGAGATGGTGGTGTACAAGCACCTATCCAGGTTGGAGGTGTAAACACACCTATCGAAGTTTGAGATAGGGGTGTACACACACCTATCCAAGTTATGTGGGTTTAAAAACAATCCTCAAATTTCCAGATGGGGTTGTACACCCACTCCTCCAAGTTCGATATGGGGTTGTACACCCAAACCTCAAATTATGGGGATGCGTACCCACCACTCGAAGTTCAAGATCGAGGTGTACACCCCTTCAAAGTTATGGTGGTATGTGCCCACCATCAATTTTCTTGATAGAGTGTACAACCACCTATCCAAGTTCGAGATGGGGGTGTACACCCACACCTTGATGTTATGGGGGTATACACACATTTTCTGAAGTGCAAAATGGGGTTGTACACCCACCCAAGGAAACTATGAGGGTGTACACCCACCCCTCAAAGATATGACCCACCATTCACAGTTCAAGATGGGGGTGTACACCCATACCTGGAATTTTGAGATGGGGGTGTACACCCACCCCTCAAAGTTCGAGATAGGGGTGTACACTCACCCCTCTAAGCTCATGTTGGTGATGTACACACACCCCTCAAATTTCGAGATGGGGTAGTATACCCACACCTCAGTTATGTTGGTGTAAACACACCCCTCAATGTTCAAAATGGGATTGTAAACGCACCTATCAAAGTTATGGTGTTATACATCCACACTTCGAATTTCTGGATGGGCTTGAACAACCACCTATCAAAGTTATAGGGGTGTACAAGCATCCCTCGAGGTTCAAGATAGGGTGTACACCCACCCCTCGATGTTGGATATGGGGTCGTACATCCACACCTCAATGTTATGGGGGTGTGCACCCTCCACTCAAAGTTCGAGATGGGTTGTGCACCAACCCCTCGATGTTATGGTGGTGTACACCCACACCTTGAAGTTCAATATGGGGGTATACAGCTACCTCTCAAAGTTATGGGCATGTGCACCCACCCCTTCAAGTTCGAGTTGTGGGTGTACACCCACCTGTTGAAGTTATGTGGGTGTACTCCGACCCTTCAAAATTTGAGATGGAGGTGGACACACACCCCTCGATGTTCAAGATGGGGGTGTACACCCACACTCGAAGTTCAAAATGTGGGTTTACACCCACATCTCGAAGATCAAGATGGGGTGTACACCCACTTATCGAAGTTATGGGGGTGTACACTCACCTTTTGCAATTCAAGATGAGGGTGTACACAAATCTATCCAAGTTATGGGTGTGTACAACCATCCCTCAAAGTTCGAGATGGGGGTGTACAGCCACCCGTCAAAGTTATGCATGTGCACACCCACCCCTCGAAGTTCGTGATGGGGGTGTACAACCACCCATCGAGGTTATGAGGATTTACACCCACCCATCGAATTTCGAGATGGCAGTGTACTCCCACCCCTAGAAGTTCGAGATAGGGGTGTACACACAGCACTCAAACTTAAAGATGGTGGTAAACACATCCCTCAAAGTTCCAGATAGGGATGTACACCCACTCTTCAAAGTTATGTGGGTGTACACCTACTGCTCACCTTTTGAGATGGGGGTAGACACCCACCTCTCACAATTCGAGATGGGGTTGGAAGCCCAACCCATGAAGTTCATGATGGGGGTGGACACCAACCCCTATAATTTCAAGATGGGGATAGACACCCACCCCTCAAAGTTCAAGATGGGGGTGAATACCCACCCCTTGAAGTTCAAGATGGGTGTGTACACCACCCTTGAATTAATGGGGATATATACCAACCCATCAAAGTTCGAGGTATGGGTGGACACACACCCCTCGATGTTCAAGATGGGGGTGTACACCCACCCTCAAAGTTTGAAATGGGACTGTACAACCACCACTAGAAGATTGAGATGGGGTGTACACCCACCTATCGAAGTTAAGGGATATACTCCCACCTATTGCATTTCGAGGTAGAGGGATCTATCTCGATAGATACACCTATCAAAGTTATGGGGGTGTGCAATCACCCCTCAAAGTTTGAGATAGGTTGTACACCCACCCATCGAAGTTATGAGGGTATACACCCACCCCTCAAAGTTTGGGATAGGGGTGTACAACCACCCATCAAGGTTTTGGGGGTTTACACCCACCCATCGAATTTCGAGATGGTGCACTACCACTCCTCGAAGTTTGAGATGGGGTTGTACACGCCCCTAGAAATTATGGGTGTGTACACCCACCCGTCAAAGTTATGGGGTGTACACCCCCCATTAAATTAGGAGATGGGAGTGTACACCCACCTATCCAAGTTCAAGATAGTGGTGTACACCCACCCATCGATGCATGGGGGTGTACACCCATCCCCTGAAGAACAAGATGGTGTTGTACACCCACCCAAGGGAATTATGGGGGTGTACACACACCTCTTAAAGTTATGGTGTTGTACACCTTCCTCTCGATGTTTGAAATGTGGGTGTACACCCACCTCTCAAAGTTCAAAATGGGGATGTACACACACCCATCGAAGTTATGGGGTTCTATACCCACCAACCCATTTTGAGATGGGGTGTACACCTACCCCTCGATGTTCAAAATGTGGGTGTACAACCACTGCTCAAAGTTTGACATGGTACTGTACACTCACCTATCGAAGTTATGGGGATGTACAACCACCTATTGAAGTTTGAAACAGGGGTGTACATGCACCTAGTGAGTTTGAAATAGGTGTGTAACCCACCTATCCAAGTTCGAGATGGAGGTATACACTCATGTATTGATGTTATGGGAGTGTACTCCCACCCATTGAAGTTTGAGATGGTAGTGTACACCCACCCCTCAAAGTTTGAAATGTGGGTATCCAACCTCCGCTCAAAGTTCAAGATGGTAGTGAGCACCCACCTATCAAGGTTATGTGGGTGTACACCCACCTATCAAAGTTCGAGATGTGGGAGTACAGTCACCTATCAAAGTCATGTAGGTGTACAACCACCTATTGAAGTTTGAAATAGGGGTCTACACCCATACACTGAATTTCAAGATAGGGGTGTACAACCACCTATCAATGTTATGGGAGTGTACACCTCCCATCGAAGTTCGAATGGGAGTGTACACACACACCTTGAGTTCGAGATGGGTGTGTGTACACCCACCCCTCAAAGTTCCACATGGAGGTGTACACATATGCCTTGAAGATCAAAATGGGGTGTACACTCATCTATTTAAATTATGGGGGTGTAAAATCACCCATCGCTGTTCGAGATGAAGTATACACACACCTCTTGAAATTATGGGGGTGTACACCCACCTATCCAAATTCGAGATGGTGTTATACACCCACCTATCGAAGATCGAAATGGGGATGTATACCCACCTATCCAATTTCGAGATGGTCGTGTACTGCCACCTATCG
Organism: Aplodontia rufa; assembly: GCA_004027875.1. Classification (NCBI taxonomy): domain Eukaryota; kingdom Metazoa; phylum Chordata; class Mammalia; order Rodentia; family Aplodontiidae; genus Aplodontia; species Aplodontia rufa. The sequence goes on from PVKS010028542.1 coordinate 7,069, forward strand.
AAGTTAAGTGGGTGTACACCCTCCTATCGAAGTTTGAGATGGGGTTGTACACCCAACTATCAATTTTATGGGGGTGTACTCCCACAACTGGAAGTTTGATATGGAGGTGAACTCACACTCCTTGAAGTTAAAGATAGTGTGTTCACCCACACCTCCAAGTTCGAGATGGGGGAGTACAGCTACCTTTCAAATTTATTTCAGTGTACACCCACCCCTCATAGTTCGAGAAGGGGGTGTACACCCACCACTGGAAGTTCTAGATGGGATTGTACACCCACCCAACAAAGTTATGGGGCTGTACACACACACACATCAAATTTTGAGATGGGTGTATATACCCACAAATCGAAGTTCAAAATGGGTGAGTACACCCCCCTCAAAATTATGGGTGTGCACACCCACCCATCGAAATTCGAAGTGGCGTTGTACACCCACCCATGGTAGTTATGGGGGTGTACATGCACCATCAAATTTTGAGATGGGGGTGTACACCCACCTATCCAAGTTTGAAATAGTGGTGTATACTCACCCCTTGATGTTATGGGGTACACACCCATACCCCAAAGTACAAGATGGTGGTGTACACTCACCCAAGGGAATTATGTGGGTGTACACACGCCCCTTGAAATTATGTTGGTGTACACCTTCCTCTCAAAGTTTGAGATGGGGGTGTACACCCACCGATTGAAGTTCAAAGTAGGTGTGTACACCCCTCCATCAAAGTTATGGGGGGATGTATACACACCTATCCAAGTTCGAGAAGGTGGTGTACACTCAGCCCTCGATGTTGTGGGGGTTACACCCATCCTCCGAAGTACGAGATGGTGTTGTACACCATCCGAAGGGAATTATGGGGGTGTACACAACACATTGAAGTTATGGTGGTGTACACCCTCCTCTCAAAGTTCTAGACGAGGGTGTACACCGACCTCTCATAGTTATGGAGATGTACACCTACCACTCGCCTTTGGACAAGTGGATACACACCCTCCCCTCACAGTTCGAGATGGGGGTGGACCCCCACCCCACGAAGTTCGTGATGCGGTGAACACTCACCCCTGGAAGTTCGAGAGAGGGGTGGACACCCACCCCTCGAAGTTTGAGATGGGTGTGAACAAACACCCCTCAAAGTTCGAGATGAGAGTGGATACCCACCCATCGAAGTTCGAGATCGGGGTGGACACCCACCTCTCAAAGATTGAGATGGGGATGTACACACACCCCTCAAAGTTCGAGATGTGGATGTACCCCCCTCGAAGTTATGGTGATGTACATGCACCATTGAATTTTGAGATGGGGGTGTACACCCACCTATCCAAGTTTGAAATGGGGTGTACACCCAAACCTCAATGTTGTGAGGGTGTACACACACATCCCACGAAACGTGAGGTGGAGTTGTACACCCAACCAAGGAAGCTGTGGGTGTGTACACCCACCCCTTGAAGTTATGGTGGTGTACACAAATCTCTCGAAGTTCGAAATTGCGGTGTATACCAATGTCTTAAAGTTCAACATGGTGGTGTACACCCACCTATTGAAGTTCAAGATGGTGGTATACAATCACTATCAAGGTTATGGGGGTGTATACCCACCTGTCAAAGTTTGAGATGGGGGTGTACACACACCTATCAAAGTTATGTGGGTGTATAACCACCCCTCAAATTTCGAGATGGGGTTTCACACCCACTCCTCCAAGTTCGATATGGGGTTGTACACCCACAACTCAAAGTTATGGGGATGTGTACCCACCACTCGAAGATCAAGATGGGTGTGTACACCAACACCTCGAAGTTTTGGGGGTGGACACCCAACCCTTGAAGTTCGAGATGGGCTTGGACATCCACCAATCAAAGTTTGAGATGGGTGTGTACACCCCCTTCAAAGTTATGGTGGTATGCACCCACCATCGAATTTCAAGATGGGGGTGTAAAACCACCTGTACAAGTTCAAGATAGGGGTGTACACCCACACCTTGATGTTATGGGGGTGTACACACATCCTTTGAAGTGCAAGATGGGGTTGTACACCCACCCTAGGAATCAATGAGGGTGTACAACCACCACTCAAAAATATGACCCACCATTTGTAGTTCGAGATGGGAGTATACACTCACCCCTGGAATTTCGAGATGAGGGTGTACACCCATCCCTCGAAGTTCGAGATGGGGTTGTACATCCACACCTCGAAGTTCGAGATGGGGCTGTACACCCACCCCTTAAAGTTCAAGATGGGGGTGTACACACACCCATTGAAGTTTGAGATGGAGGAATACAAACACTCCTCGAAGTTATGTTGGTGTAAACACACCCCTCCATGTTCAAAACAGGGTTGTACACCCACCTATCGAATTTATGGGGGTATACACCCAGACTCGAATTTCCAGATGGGGTGTTCACCCAACTATTATAGTTTTGGAGAGGTACATGCATGCCTCGAATTTGAAATGGTGGTGTACACCAACCCTTCAAAGTTCAAAATCTGTGTGTCCAACCACCCCTCGAAGTTTGAGATGGCAGTATCCACACACCTATTTAAGTTATTTGGGTGTACACCCACCTATCAAATGTCAAGATCAGGGAGTACAGTCACCTATTGAAGTTATGGCGGTGTACACCTACCTATCGAAGTTTGAAATATGGTTGTACACCCAACTATTGAAGTCGAAAGAGGGGTGTACACCCAGCCTCTGAATTCAAGATGGGGGTGTACATCCACCTATTGATGTTATGGGAGTGTACACCCACCCATCAAAGCTAGAATGGGTGTGTAAATCCAGCCCTCGAAGTTTGAGCTGGGTTTGTGTATTTGGAGATTGGTGTGTACGCACACCCCTCAATGTTCAAGATGGGGGTGTTTACCCACCCCTCGAAGTTCAAGATGTGGTGTACACCCACCCCTTGAAGTTCGACATAGGTGTATACACACACCCCTTGAAGATCAAAATGGGTTGTACACCCAACTTTCGAATTTATGGGGGTGTAAAACCAACCATCGCAGTTCGAGATGAGGTATACAACCACCTCTCAAAGTTATGGAAGTGTACACCCACCTATAGAAATTCAACATGGTGTTGTACACCCATGTATCAAAGATCAAGATGGGGTGTATACCCACCTCTCAAATTTCAAGATGGGTGTGTACTGCCACCTATCGAAGTTAGGTGGGTGTACACCCACCTATCGGAGTTCGAGAAGGGGTTGTATACTCACCTATTAATTTTATGGGGTTGTGTGCCCACCCCTCAAAGTTCTATAAGAGATTTTACACTCACCCCTCAAAATTAGAGGTGGGGTTGTACATCCACCCTTCAAAGTTCAAGTTGGGGGTATACACCAACCCCACGAACTTCATGATGGGGTTGTACATTCACCTCTTGAAGTTTGATATGGGGGTGTACACCCACCAATCGAATTTCAAGATGGGGTTGTACACTCACCCATCGAAGTTTGAGATGGGGGTGTACACCCAACCCTCTAAGTTCAAGATGGGGATACACACACACACCTCGATGATCGATATGGGGTTGTACACCAACAATTCAAAGTTATGGGGGTGTGCACCCACCACTCGAAGTTCTAGATGGGGTGTACACCAACCCCTTGAACTTATGGTGGTGTTCACCCACACCTCAAAGTTTGATATGGAGGTATACAGCTATCTCTTGGAGTTATAGGCATGTGCACTCATCCCTCAAAGTTTGAGTTGTGGGTGTAAACCAACCCATCAAAGTTATGCAGGTGTCCAGTCACTCCTCGAAGTTTGTGCTGGGGGTGTACACACACCCATCAAAGTTATGGTTTGTATACCCATCCATTGAATTTCGAGATGGAGATGTACTCCCACCCCTCAAAGTTAAAGATAGTGTGTACACCCAACACTTGAAGTTAGAAATGGGCTGTACACCCACCTCTGGAAGTTATGGGAGTGTACACCTACCTCTCGCCTTGGAGATGGGGGTATACACTCACCCCTCGAAGTTTGAAATGGGGGCATACACCCACCTATCACAGTTATGGAGGTGTACATGCAACCCTCGAATTTCGAGATGGGGTGTACACTCACCCCTCAAAGTTCGAAATGGGGTATACTTCCACCCTTCAAAGTTATAGCAGTGTACATTCACCACTCGTAATTCGAGATTGGGGTGTACACCCAGCGCTGGAAGTTCTAGATTTGATTGTACACAAAACCATTGAAGTTCGAGGTGGGGGGTGTACATTCACCCTTCAAAGTTCAAAATAGGGGTATACAGCCACCCCACGAACTTCGTGATTGGGGTGTACACCCACCCCTCAAATTTCGAGAAGGGGGTGTACACCCACTCCTTGAAGTTCGAGAAGGGGTTGTCCACTGCTCGAAATTCGAGATGGGCATGTGCACCCACCACTCAAAGTTTGAGAAGAGGGTGTACACCCGCCACTTTAAGTTCAATATGGGGATGTACACACACCCCTCAAAGTTCGAGATGGAGGAGTACACCCACCCCTCAAAGTTATGTTGGTGGAAATTCACCCCTTGAAGTTTGAAATGGGGTTGTATATCCACCTATCGAAGTTATGGGGGTATACACCCACACTTCAAATTTCGAGATGGGGTGACCCCCACCTATCATAGTTATGGGGATGTACACGCACTCCTCAAAGTTCGAGATGGTGGTGTACACCTGCTCCTCGATGATCAATGTGAGGTTGTACACCAACATTACAAAGTTATGAGGGTGCGCACCCACCAATTGAAGTTCTAGATGGGGGTGTTACACCAACCCTTCAAACTTATGGTGGTGTTCACCCACACCTAGAAGTTCGAGATGGGGGTGGACACCCACCCCTTGATGTTGAAGATGGGGTGTACACATGCCCCTCGAAATTTGAGATTGGGGTGTACAACCCTCCTTGAAGTTATAGTAGTGTACACATGCCATCAAATTTAGAGATGGGAGTGTACACTCACCTGTCCAATTTTAAAATGGTGTGTACACCCACACTGCGATATTGTAGGGGTGTACATACACATGTTCTGAAAGGTGAGATGGAGTTGTACACCCACCCAAGGAAGCTGTGGTTGTGTACACCCACCCCTGGAAGTTATGGCAGTATACACACACCTCTCGAAGTGGCGGTGTACACTCACCTCATGAAATTCAAGATAGAGATGTACACCCACCCCTCGAAGTTTGATATGGGGGTGTTCACCAACCTATCGAAGTTTGAGATGGTGGTGTACACTCTCCTATTGAAGTTATGGGATTGTACACTCACCTATCGCAGTTTGAGATGGGGGTGTACACACACCTGTTGAAGTTATGGGGGTGTAAATCACCCCTCAAATTTCAAGATGGGAGTATAAGCAACCCCTCAAAATATTGGGGGTGGACACCCACCCCTCAAAGTTCAAAATGGGAGTGGACACCCATCCCTCGAAGTTCGAGTTGGGGTGGACACCCACCCCTTGAAGTTTGAGATAGGGGTGTTACACCCACCTATCCAAGTTCGAGATGGAGGTATATACCCACCTGTCGATGTTATGGGAGTGTACTTCCACCCAATGAGGTTAAAAATGGTGGTGTACACCAACCCCTTGAAGTTCAAAATTGGGTTGGACACCCAATACTTGAAGTTTGAGATGTGTGGGTGTACACCCACCCCTCAAAGTTCGAGATGGGGTGGTACACCTACACTTCGAAGTTCAAGATGGGGGTGTACACATACCCCTTGAAGTTCCAGATAATGTTGTACAACCACCCCTTGAAGTTATGTGGGTGTGCACCCACATTTCAAAGTTCAAGATGGGGGTGTACACTCACCTATCAAAGTTATGGGGTGTACACCCATCCCTCAAAGTATGATATGGGGATGTACACCACCCAAGGAATTTATGGGGGTGTACACACACACCTTGAAGTTATGGTAGTGTACACTAACCCCTCAAAGTTCGAAATAGGGGTGTACACCCAACCTTCAAAGTTATGGGTGTGTACACACATCCCTCAAAGTATGAGATTGGGGTATACACCCACCAATGAAGTTATGGTTGTGTACACCCATCTATCGAATTTCAAGTTGGTGGTGTACACCCACCTATCGATGTTATGGGGTTGTACAAACACCCTCAAAGTTCAAGATGAGGGTGTACACCCAGCCCTCAAAGTTCAATATGGGTGTGTACATCCACCCTTCAAAGTTATGGGGGTGTGCATCCACAACTCAAAGTTCAAGATGGGGATGTACACCAACCCCTCAAAGTGATGGGGGTGTGCACCCACCTCTTGAAGGTTGAGAAGGGGGTGTCCACCCACCCCTTGAATTTCAACATGGGCGTATCCAACCACTCCTCAAAGGGGGTGTACACCCACCTCTCAAAGTTTGAGAGGTAGTTGTACACCCAGCCCTCAAAGTGCCTAATGGGGGTGTACACCCATCCCTTGAAGTAATGTTGGTGTACACCCATCCCTCGTAGTACAAGATGGGGTAGTACACCCTCCTAAGATAATTATGGGGGTGTACACCCACCCATCAAAGTTATGGCACTGTACACCCACCTCTTGAAGTTAGAGATGGGGGTGTACACCCACCTCTCGTAATTCGAGATAGGGGTTTTCACCCACCCCTAGAAGTTCAAGTGATGGTGTACATGAACCTATCGAAGTTACATAGGTGTACACCCACCTATCGAAGTTTGAGATGGGGGTGTACACTCACGTATTGAAGTTATGGGGGGGTACACCCATCCTCTGAAAATTTGGTAGTGTACTCCTGCACTTGAAGTTTGAGATGGGATTGCATACCCACCTATGGAAGTTTGAGATGGGGGTTTGTACACCCACCTAAGTTGTGGTTGTGTACACCCACCTACCTAATTTCGAGAATGGGGTGTACACCAAACCCTCGATGTTATGGGGATGTACTCCCACCCCTCGAACTTCAATATGGGGATTACAGCTACCTTTTGAAGTTATGCGGGTGTACACCCACCCCTCGAAGTTCGAGATAGGGTTGTGCACCAACCTTTTGAAGTTATGCAGGCTTACACCTACCCCTTGAAGTTCGTGATGGGGATGTACATCCACACATCAAAGTTATGGGGTTGTACACCTACCCATCGAATTTTGAGATGAGGGTGTACATCCACTACTCGAATTTCAAGATGGAGGTGTACACACACCTCTGTAAGTTAAAGATGATGTGCACACCTACCCTTGAAGTTCCAGATAGAGGTGTACACTCACCACTCAATGTTATGGGGGTGTACACACACCCCTTGAAGTTCCAGAAGGGGTTGTACAGCCACCCCTTGAAGTTATGGGAGTGTACACCCACCTTTTGAAGTTCGAGATAGGAGTACAGCCCAACTATTGAAGTTATGTGGTGTACACCCACCCCTCGAAGTTCGAAATGGGGGTGTACACCCACCCAATGACCTTATGGTTGTGTACACCCACCTATCGAAATAGGAGCTGGTGGTGTACACCCACCTATCGAAGTTGTGAGGTTGTAAAACCAACCCTTGAAGTTCAATATGGGGGAGTACACCCACCACTCGAAGTTCGATATGGGGGTGTACAGTCACCCCTCAAAGTTATGTGGGTGCACACCCACCCCTCAAAGTTCAAGATCAATAGGTGTACACCCACCTATTGAAGTTATGCGGGTGTTCACTCATCCCTTGAAGTGCAAAATGGGGTTGTGCACCCATCCAAGTAAAATATGGGATTGTACACACACCCCTCAAAGTTATGGCCCTGTACACCCACCTCTTGAAGTTCAAGAAGGATGTGAACACTCACCCCTCAAAGTTCGAGATGGGGGTGTGCAGCCATCCCTCATAGTTTGAGATGCGGGTTTACACCCACCTCTCAAATTTGAGAAGGGAGTGTACACCCACCTTTCGAAGTTATGTGTGTGTATCGAAGTTCAAAATAGGGGTTTACACCCCCCATCAAAGTTCAAAATAGGGGTTTACACCCCCATCAAAGTTTGAAATAGGGGTGTACACCCATCTATACAAGTTTGAGGTGCGGGTATACACACATCTGTGGATATTATGGGAGTGTATACCCACCCATCGAAGTTCAAGATGGGGGTGTTCACCCACCCCTTGAAGTTTGAGATGGGGGTGTAGAGCCACCTATCAAAGTTATGGGTGTGTACACCTACCCCTTAAATTCTGAGATGGGGGTGTACACTTACCCCTTGAAGTTCAAGATGATGGGAGTGTACACCCTCCTCTTGAATTTACAGAGGTCTACACCCACTCCTTGAACTACGAGTTGTGGTTGTACACCCACATCTCGAATTTTGAGATGGGGGTGTACACCCACTGCTCGAAATTATGGGGGTGTTCACCCATCCCTCACAGTACAAAATGGGGTTATACACCCACCCAAGGAAATTATGGGGTTGTACACCCACCCATCAAAGTTATGGCACTGTACACCTACCTCCTGATGTTCAAGATGCCGGTGTACAGTCACCCCTCTATGTTCAAAATGGAGGTGTATACCCACCCTCCAAGTTATGGGGGTGTACACCCACCCATCGAATTTTGAGATGGGGGTGTACACCCACCCATCAAATTTTGAGATGGGGGTGTACACCACCTACCAAAGTTTGAGATGGGGGTGTACACACACCCGTCGAAGTTTGGGGATGTACAGCCACCACACGAAGTTCAAGATAGGGGTGTATACCCAACCCTCGAAGTTTGAGATGGGGGTGTACAGCCACACCTCGAAGTTATGGGGGTGTATACCAACCCTTTGAAGTTGGAGATGGGGTTTTACACCCATCCCTCAAATTTTGAGATGGGTGTGTACACCCACCCATTGAATTTATGGGGCTGTACACCCATCCCTCAAAGTACAAGATGATGTGCACCCAAACCCCTTCTTGAACTTCGAAGTGGGCATGTACACCCACCTTTCTAAGTTATGTGTGTGTATCGAAGTTCGAAATAGGGCTGTACACCCACACATCGAAGTTCGTGATGGGGGTGTACACTCACCTATCGAAGTTCGAAATAGGGATGTACACCCACCTATCCAAGTTTGACATGGGGTTATACACTCCCCTATCAATGTTATGGGAGTGTACACCCACCCTTCAAAGTTCGAGATGGGGGTGTACACCCACCTCTCCAAGTGTGAGATGGGGTATACACCCACTCCTTGAAGTTCAATATGGGTGTGTACACCCACTCCTCAAAGTTCAAGATGGGGTTGTACCCTCAACACTCAAAGTTATGTGGGTGTACACCCACCCCTCAAAGTTTGAGATGAGGGTATACACTCACCTTTCAAAGTTATGAGGGTGTACAACCATCCCTAGAAGTATGAGATGGGGATGTACAACCACCCAAGGAATTTATGGGGGTGCATACCCACCCCTCAAAGTTTTGGAGGTGTACACCCACCCCCTGAAGTTCGAGATGGCTTGTACACTCACCCCTTGTAATTATGTGAGTGTACATCCACCCCTCAAATTTCGAGATGATGGTGTACACCCAACTATCGAAGTTATGTGGGTGTACACCCACCTATCAATGTTCAAAATGGGGGTGTACACTCCCCTATTGAAATTTTGGTGGTGTACACCCACCCCTTCAAGTTCATGGGGTGTACCCCAACCTCGAAGTTCAAGATGGAGTTGTACATCCACCTCTTGAAGTTTGAGATGGGGGTGTACACTCACACCTCGAAGTTATGGGGGTGTATCACCACCCCTTTAAGTTCGAGCTGGAGTTGTACACCCACCCTCGAAGTTTATGATGGGGGTGTACACCCTCCTCTCAAACTTATGGGGGTATACACTCATCGCTTGAAGTACCAGATGGGCATTTACACCCACCCAAGTAGTTATGGGGGTATACACCCACCTCTTGAAGTTATGGGGATGTACACCAACCCCTTAAATTTCAAAATGGGAGTGTACACCCACCCATCCATGTTATGCAGGTGTACACCTACCCCTCAAAGTTCGAGATGGGGTTGTTCACCCACCTATCAAAGTTATGGGGTTGTATACCCACCCGTTGAATTTCAAAATGGGACTGTACATTCACCCATGGAAGTTCATGATGGGGGTGTAAAACCAACCCTCGAAGTTTGAGATGGGGTTGTACATTCACCCCTCAAATTTCAAGATGGGGGTGTGCACCACCCCTCAAAGTTTGAGATGGCAGTGTGCACTGACCCCTCAAAGTTATGTAGTTGTACGCCCTCCCCACAATGTTAAAAATGGGGGTGTACACCCACCTATCGAAGTTAGGGGGAAGTACACCCATCCCTCAATTTTCTGCATGGGGTTGTACACCCACCCATGGAAATTATGGGTGTGTACACACACCCCTCGAAGTTATGGCAGTTTACACCCACCTGTCTAAGTTCAAGATGGAGTTGTACATCCACCCCTCAAAGTTGGAGAAGGGAGTGTACACTCACTTCCCGAAGTTATGGGGGTGTACACCCACCCCTCAAAGTTCGAGATATGGGTGTACACCTACCCCTCGAAGTTATGGGGTTGTATGCCAACCCTGCAAAGTTCAAGATGGGGGTGTACACCCACCCACTGAAGTTATGTGAGTGTATACCTACCCTTTGAAGTTCAAGATGTGGGTGTAAACCCACCCATTGAAGTTAGGGGGATTTACACCCACCCCTCAAAGTTGAAGATGGGTGTGTACACCCACCCATCGAAATTATGGGGGTGTAACCCACCCCTAGCAGTTTGAAATGGGGGTGTATACCCACCCATCGAATTTTGAGATGGGATGTACATCCACCTATCGAATTTATTGGGTTGTACACCCAACTATTGGGGTTTGAAATAGGGGTGTACACCCACCAATCAAAGTTCAAAATAAATGGAGATGTACACCCACCTATTGAGGTTTGAAATGTGGGTGTACCCCACCTATCAAATTTCAAAATGGGGTTTTACACCCACCTATTCAGGTTTGAAATGGTGGTGTACACCCACCTATCGAGGTTTGAAATAGGAATGTACACATGCCTATCAAGATTCGAAATGGGGGTGTACACCCACCTATCGTGGTTTGAAATGGGGGTGTATATCCAGCTATCGAGGTTCCAAATGGGGTTTTACACCCACCTATTCAGGTTTGAAATGGTGGTGTACATCCACCTATCCAAGTTATTGGGGTGTACATCCACCTATTGAAGTTCGAAATAGGAGTGTTCAACCACATATCAAAGTTACTGGGGTGTACACCCACCTACTGAGGTTCGAAATGCAGGTAAACAACCACCTATCATGGTTTAAAATGGGGGTGTATACCCATCTATTGAGGTTCCAATTGGGGGTGTACACCCACCTATCCAGGTTCAAAATGGCAGTGTACAACCACCTATTGAAGTTATTGGGGTGTACACCCACCTATTAAATTTCAAAATAGGGTTGTACAACTACGTGTCAAAGTTACTAGGGTGTACATCCATCTACCGAGGTTCAAAATAGGGGTGTACACCCACCTACCGAAGTTCGAAATAAGCTGGGGTGTACACCCACCTATCGAGGTTTGAAATGGGGTATTACACCCACCTATCAAGGTTCAAAATGAGTGTGTACACCCATCTATCGAGGTTTGAGATGGGGGTGTACACCCTCATATGGAGGTTCAAAATGTGGCTCTACATCCACCTATCGAGATTCGAAATAGGGGTGTACACCCACTTATCAAGGTTCAAAATACGAGTGTACACCCACCTATCAAAGTTTGAAATAGGGGTGTACACCCACCTATCGAAGTTCGAAATAGGGGTGTACACCCACCTAATGGAGTTATAGAGTTGTACACCCACCTATCGAGGTTATAGGGGTGTACACCCACAGATCGATGTTCAAAATAGGGGTGGATACTCCTGTAACTTTAATTTTGGGGTGTACACCCCATGGGTGTACGCTCCCTATAACTTCGAACCTGGATGTGTGGTTGTACACCCATATAACTTTGAACCTTGATATGTGGGTGTACACCCCTATTTCGAACTGAACATTTGCACAGTGTGAACTCAACCATATGGGAATTAACTAGAAAAGTGAGGCAATGAATAAAATATCTGCAATAATTATGGTATTAAATATGATAATACATGCAATACATAATTAGCCCATGGTTAGCATTCAATAAACACGATTATATCAGTTTTGAGAGAGTTCATAGCCTAATGCGAAAGAAGATAATCATCAAATATATCTCAGATTATAACTTTTAAAATATTTTTATTTAACACCTTCATATTGGAGTTACTTTTGAAGGTACTGGGGATTCAGCTGCAAATCAAAAAGATATAATCCTGTGCTCATACTGAGATCAGTTAAGAATGAAAGTGTATGTGGGGGGTGATGGTTATGAAGATAAAGAGGGAGGCAACAGAATTGGGCAAGAAAGTCTTCAGACTGTGATATAGATGTCACCCCTATGACAGGAAAGAAGAACTGGGCAGACAGAGCACAGGCCATGCTGCAGAAGAAACAATGTCTCAGTGAACACAAGAGGAGCTACAGCAGTCTTCCTCACAGAGGAGTCTCACGTTGGCCAATGGTAGGCAGACGTTCTGTACCATTACCAGGCACAGGCATTGGCTGGAGACTCCCTGGGAAGCATATGCCTGGATGTGGAAGTTGAAGTTGCAAGTTGTGGATGCTGCAGTAGAGGGGCCATCAGCTAGCAACACTCCTGGGGGCTGAACAAGCTCTTTCCAAAAGGGAGATCTGAGGGTACACCTCCGTAGATATTACAGATCTCTCTTTGTACTACATGATTCATCTCTCCATCAAGGTATCTGTTGGTCTCTCTTCCTGAGCAAATATTTAGAAAAGAGAGGTTAATGAAACCAGCTACAACCCTATCACAGCAATTCCTCTTGAGGCTGCAACTGGTACCCCTATCTTCCTTTTCCATTCTACATTTAAAATTTCCACCACCTGGGCCACCATCTCTGCTATTCTTCGAAGCTCACCTAGCAACATACCTCAAACCTTCTTTCCTGAGAAGTCTGAATCTAGAGTAATCATATCCACCTCAGTCAAAATTGAGCAAAGGAATGGCAAGACACCCCAAAGTGAATCACCTGAGTTCCATATTTCATAATTGACTAGGTAAAGGCTTGAGACCCTAATTCTGATCTAATATCTATGAAAGGAAAGAGAGGAGGAATTAGAACTCAGCAGGAAAAGCCTTAGACTGTGGTGCTGAAACAAAAACTAAGGTAGAAAAAAATGTGGGAGCTCTGGAACAAATATCAACTGCAGAGAAGTCCATGTTGGGCAGAAAGTTCTGCTGTTTTCTGTCGGGCTGTTCAAAAAGTGCTTTATCTAGGCTTGAATTGTACACTAGTTCCTTAAAGCACTGCAGTAGAAACATTACAGCTAATTGCATCACTGAAGCTGCTTTAGTTAGTTTTTACACTCATGTGACTAAAAGACTGAAAAAATGATTTTTTGGTAAAATTAATTTATTTTTATTTAGAAGCAAAATGATATTAAATAAATTCTATGTGAATGGACATTATACAGATTACTACAAATGCTTTTATCCAAAACTGGTCCAAATTTCACAAATTTCAATGTATGTTAGCATCTGCAATATCTATGAGTTTTCAAAGTATATGGAATGGTAAGATAATTTCTGGGAGAACTTATAAAGTCTAGATTAGCATCAATGTCCACATACTGTTTAAGAGAAATTATAAAGTTCAGATTCACATAAATGTCCCAAAACATGTAATTGTCAACTTGCAATTCCTAATATTATTAATAATTGATTTTTTTTTATTTTTGAACAACATTACAAGATTTTAACAAAATAATATAAAATGTGTATATATTCTGGATATTGCAATTATCCCCAGGAGTGCCCCCCCCCCAATTACTCTCCCTTATCCCTCCCTTCCCCTTCCCAATATATCTCTTAAAAAAGTATTAGGTTGTAAAGCATTACATCTTATCTGGATTTAACTCATGCTACTAGACCAACTTTCTCATTGTCCAGGGTCTAGTCCCCACCTCCATAGATGGAGGATAAGATTATTTCTCACAGTTTCAGAGGCCACAGTCCATATACAGCAAGCTCCATTCCTTGGGGCTTGAGGTGAGGCTGAACATCATGGCAGAAGAGATGGCAGAGGGAAGCAGTTCACATGATGATCAGGAAGCAGAGAGACTCCACTTGCCAGATAAAAATATCTACCCCAAAGACACACCCCCAATGGCTCACCTCCTCCAGCCACACCCTTCAACCTTCAGTTACCACTCAGTTAATCCCCATCAGACCATTAATTTGCTGATTGAGTTAAGACTCCCGTAATCCAATCATTTCCCCTGAACCTTTCTTGCATGGTTTCACACATGCAATTTTGAGGGATGCCTCGCATCCAGACCACAAAAGAAGCTAAAAGAGAAATCCAAGCTGGGCACTTTCGTGGCTACTAACTGGAGTCCATATGTTAGTCAAAGAAACTGGATGTAAACAAGTGAAGAAGTAAATATATATTGTGCCTGTGGTTATGTGCTATGGGAAAAAATGAAGCAAAGTAAGAGAGTTAGGGAGTACAAGACAGAAGGGAAAGTACTACTTTTTTAGGGTGATTAAGAGACCATCTTACATACTATAGAGTGGTTCTCTGATAAACTGGGATTATCAAGCGACCTGAATGAAGTGATGGTGTAAGCTATGTATTTTAGAAAAAGTATTACATTAAGAGATTCAAAAGCACTGAGGCAGATAGTGTTTAAGCAGCAACTGAGAACCAGCATAGCCTAAAGCAGAGTGATGGAGAAAGAGAATAATGAGGTGGATCCTCATAAGTTTTGGAAATGTAGCACCTTGTAAGACAGAGACACTCGGCCATCTAATAGACATTAAACTTAAGATGTTCTCACCCTCCCCAGATCTCCTCATCCTGGGGTCTTTCTTGTCATCAGTTGATTACAGCTTTCTTTCCAGTTGCTCAGGCCAAAACCTTGAGATTAACTTCCTTCTTTCCCTTCCACTCCACATACCTCATCAACCAATCTTGCTGAATTTTCTTCTGAATACATCCAGAATCAACCACTTCACACCGCTGCAACCACTACTGACCAGGTTACTGTAATGGCCCTCGGTGAGTTTCCCTACCTCCTCATTACCTCTCATAGAATTTAGTCTCTGCACATCTGCCAGA
This sequence comes from Aplodontia rufa, assembly GCA_004027875.1. Classification (NCBI taxonomy): domain Eukaryota; kingdom Metazoa; phylum Chordata; class Mammalia; order Rodentia; family Aplodontiidae; genus Aplodontia; species Aplodontia rufa. The sequence continues at coordinate 22,247 of PVKS010028542.1, forward strand.
GCAATATTTTTTAATCCAAGAACACTTTCTAAAGACTCCAATAGATTCCTTCTTAATGGAAGAGCCAACATCCTTAAATAACTGAAAAGACCCTGCAGAGTAAAACCCTGCCCCACATCACTATACCCACCGAGAACTTTTCTCCTCCCTCACTCTGACTGTCACCATGGCCTTTATGATGTTCCTCCAACATCCAAGGTACTCTGCCACCTTATCGTGTTTGAAATGTTAGTTCTCTTTTTCTGAACCCTTCTCACCCCATGTGCACTTAACTCATTCTTTACTTGCTTTCTAAGTGTGCATCCAAATATTACTTTTTTAATTCACAACCTTGGTGAGAGAGGCAATTTGCCTCCAACTTTCTAGCACTCCTCCTCCCCTTTATACTAAAAATTTTCCTCTACAGTACTTACTGTCCACAGCACAATAGCTTTCAAAACCATATTTCCTATCTCGTTCATTGTTGTATACCAAACTATTAGATCAATGCCACAGTGATCAGGCACACCACACCGTAAGCATTCAATAAAATTTCTAAATTTACTATATAATAAATGTAGTGTACAATATGATAACTTATCCAAATCTGTTATATGTTCATACAAGTTGTATATTAATGTATAATTAATTACATTTTAATTTCACTTTTTTATTGAGTAGGAGTATCCTTGAATACAGTTGAAACAAAATGAAACTGCCCATATTTCAGGTTAAAAATGACTTGATTTTGGCAGTTTCATCTGCTTCAATTTAATATTAATACTTTCCTTGAATCATAAATGAATGGTATAATAGTAAAAATTTTTGAAAAAATATTAAATTGCATAATCACACATACAGTATTTAATCTACAAATATACAAAGAACTTATGGTTTTAAGGATAAATGTAAGACCTATAAAATTTATTACAAAGGAAAGTCACCATTAAAAATAATGTGCAAAAATATAGTATAGGAAATGAGAAAAAATGGAAATTATTTGAGGGTAGTAGTTTATAGCATCCTGAGGGATAATTTTTCCTTCACACCTCTCTAATTTTCCACATGTTTTCAAAAAGTGAAGAATTTGGAGAAGGTTCAAACAACAACTAATGTAAGAACTAATATAGATGAAAATTTGGAAAATAGATTTATCCCAAAGGCTAGTAGAAATAGAATTACTTCGTATGAAGAAGAAAAGCCTGAGGCAAATAAAATGTAACTTATTTTTTATTTATAAAAAAACCAAGTTTTTTTTTTATAAATGACACTTTACAAATATATAAAGGAGCATGTCTGTTTAATCTTTCAAATCATCTTCTGGTTTTTTAGGTGCCAGGAGAAATCATGCTGGTGTTTTGCACATATTAATTTGCTTTTCAGAATTAAAGTTTTCTATTAGATGATCTCAAGTCCCAGTTTCCTGTTGGTCTTTCCTCCCCTAGGATAGCTGTCAGCAAACTACAGTCTGAGCACCAAATTCTGCCTGCACTCACTTACCTAAGTTTTAAACAATAGCTATCCATTTACATATCATAAGACTTTTTCACACTAAAATGGAAGACTTGAGTATTTGCGATAGACTACATAGACTGAAAAACCTAAAATATTTACCACCTTGCCCTTTATAGAAGAGATTTTTCAAACCTTCCACAGGTGCTCTCTTTGCCTACATAACTAATTCTAGCACAACACCACTACCCTCCCACTCCATAAAGTGGGAAGAAGAAAAAAAGACCAAATGGAAGGAAAGCTCCTTCCTTTCCAAAAGATCAACGTGAAGAGCAGGTATCTCTTCTGCTCATATTCCGTGGAGGTGAAGGTGGTGAGTCAGAAACATGCTCAACTTAACCTGTGTGAATGAATCCATTATCAAAAGGAAAAAGAGCACATCAAAACAGGGGAACAATGAGAAGTCTTTCCAAGGATTACCCATGGCAAAAAGAAGGTGGTGTAGGTGAAAAGGGTAAACCTCCAGGAGCACCCACCTACTTCCTTGAGTCAGGCAAAGTCACGATGAGATTTTTGAGCATGAGAAGCACTTCACAAAGTAGAAGCCGGCTTTGTCCAAGAATTCTGCCTTTTCTTTCCTCACTCCTGGTTATATGTAATTCACCCACAGCCTGGTGATGCTACTGGTTTAAGGGGCAGATTAACAAATTTGGTACTTGTTGTCAGTGATTGGAAAAGCATTCAATCCTCACAGTAGTAACTTTAATGTGATATGCATCCCTCCTGTGCAAGTTCCTCTTGTTAGACTCTATAACACATCCAATAATTTCAAAGACAGAAGCTACAGATTCAATTGGCTCAGGAACACTTTTACAAGTCCTTTCCACTACCTCCTCCACCCTGCCACACATATACACACAAAAACAAGATAAATACTCAGCAACTTCATACTCACTTATATATCTGACTTCCTGATCTTAACAAGTCTCCACATTAGGTATATCAAGGATAGGCTTATTATATTGGGCAGGGGTCAGCAAACTATGGCCCAAGGGCCAAGCCTAGCCTTCTACCTCTTTGTAAATAATTTTTTAAAGAGAGAGAGGGACAGTGAGAGAGAGAAAAAGAGATGATCAACTTTATTTAGTTTTTCGTGTGACTTGCATTCCTCAGACACTTTGTTGTGTACCTGGTCCTGGAGTTTGAACCCACTTCCTCGTGCATGCCAGGCAAGTGTGGTAAACTGCTGAGCTACTGCTCCAGCTCAAATAAATTTTTGAGAACACATCAATGTTAGTAACGTTCTGTTACAATAACAAATACTGGAGATAATCAACTTAGTAAAAGAAAAAGTTGATTTTAGTACATAGTTTTGGATGTCAGCCCATTGGTTGTGAGCCTGTGGTGAGACGGTGTATCATGGCAGGGAGCACATAGTAGAGCAAAACTACTCACCTCATTGTCAGCGAGGAAAGAGAAAAAGAGGAAGACACCAGAGACGGAGGCCCATCAAGCACATGCCCCTAGTGACACAAAACATCCTACTAGGCCCCACCTCTTAAAGTTTTCATCACCTTCCAATAACACCAAGCTGGGGACCAAGACTTCAATATGTGAGCCTTTGGGGGACATTCTATATCTGAACTATAGCAACAGCCATGCTCATTTATTTACATATTTTCTACGACTACTTTTGCTCCACAAGAGCACAGTTGAGTAATTGCAAAACAATGATCTGTAAACCTAAGTTATTTATTGTTTCACTCATTGAAGAGAAAGTTTATCAATCATTCTCAGGAGTCCTTATTTACTTAAATTCAGGTAATCATAATAGCAAGATCTTAATTTGAATACAAGCAAAAATTCTTAACAATAAACATAAATGAACTCTAGAATTGATTTACACTTCTGGAGATTTTTTTTCCGGGAGCGTTAAAGGGCAAGAAGCACCCATGTAGTTTAGATACTTTTATTTTGTTTTGGATTTTTGAGAGGTGCTAGAAATTAAACCCAGAGTCTTGTGCATGCTAGGCAAATGTTCAGCCACTGAGCTACTTCCTAATTCCTTAGAAATATTTTAATAAAATAAATAAGTTTAATGAGGAAAGGATAACTTTTTCAATAAATGGTACCAGGCCATTGAATAGCTAACAGAAAACCAAATAAATTGTTACCACCCTATCTATTACATATGCCATACAAAAAATTATTTCTGCATCCATTATAGTTCTATACGTAAAAAAAAAGTTTAGAAGAAAGTATAAAAGAAAAACTTCATGTTATTGGAATCAGTGAAGATTTTTTAAACATGATACAGAGAACCAAGGAGAAACAAGTTGTTAAGGCAAAGACAAATATATTTAAAATATTGTCTTTTTTTAAATCATCAGCTGAACAAGGAAAAGGAAGACCCTCATCTGAAATACATCTTGCTAGGAGACTGATTTAGAGGTGGCTTGTAAGGAAGACAAGTGATAGAAAACTGGTGGGCACATTTTCACAAGTGGCTATTTGTGGCCAAATGATGCAATCTAAACCTAATCACCTAATCTGGAGATGTTTTTCAGATTTTCTGCAAATCTCAAGGAATCTTATTTCCTGAAGCTGTTCTTGTAATTTGTTACCTTGCCCAAGTACAGTTCCTGGAATGTTACA